>JAHTLZ010000103.1:59491-88752 GCA_023846285.1 Phrynocephalus versicolor
ATAATAATAATAATAATAATAATAATAATAATAATAATAATAATAATAATAATAATAATAATAATAATAATAATAATAATAATAATACAGCCCCTTGGGAATCCCAACAGAAGGCTTCTCCGAAAAAAAGTTACTTTTTCAGATTGCCTTTTGCAAAGTTCTAGCCATCGCCCGGAAGAGGATTGTAAGGGGGGGACACGTGATTCTTAAATGCATCGATTCAGAGTGCCGCCTCCGGAACCGGAAGGACTCGAAAGGGGTGGGATTATTTCCGGTGAAGGAGGCCGCCTCTTCCTTTCTAGGAGCTGCCTCTATGGCTCGACAGGAACCCTTTCAGAGCCAAATGCCAAGATCTTTCCCCTGGTTCCCCCCCCCCGCAGGATGCCTTAATGATGTTTTGGACCACAACTCCCAGAATCCCAAGCCTGTATTTCCAATGGCAAAGGACTTGTGGGAGTTGTGGTCCAAAACATATGGAGGGCCGAAGTTTGGGCATGCCTGCCTTAAGGGAAAAACACAGGACTGCATTTCACCGAAATTATGATTCCCTCCCCCCCGCACGCACACACACACTATGAATGCTACTAAAGCCATTTATTATTATTTTTTTCTTCTTCTTATGGGATCATTTGAGGCAAAAAGGTATATGACCCATGTTTCTTTGTTTGAAGAACGGGGGTGTGACTTCTTGCCTGCAAAAAGTCTCCTATCCTGGGTACAACATCACCTAGGCATGGATTTTAAGAACATCATCTAACCAAGGACTTTAAAAGTAACCTCCTGGTGAAGAACATCTTTCACCACGTCTGAACTTCTGGAACCTGCTTTGAAGGGTGATTGACTGCGCTCTAAATCTTGCAATGTTCCTTTTTTATTTTTTATAGTGGCCTATGAAGGTATCGCCTGTCGCCTATTTTTGCAATCGGGATCTTTTGGAAATGGCTACCCGTTGTGGTAAGGATTGTCAACAAGCCACAGTGGAGACTTCGATGCCCCACCTCCGTTGGCTTCGCAGACCGATAACTAAGCCACTAGATATAGAAATGTGCCTAAAGTGGGACAGGTGATACATTTAGGCTACTATAAAAATAACAAAGTGTTGCTAATATTTCGGGGGCAAAACCCCCTTCCTCAGAGCAGTACCAATAGGTAATAACATGGCAAAAGATGGATTTGCCAGGAATTATTTCTTAGGTGTAGAGTACATTGGCAAGATGGAAAAATAGCCAGGCAGTTTACTTGAGGCACGGAGCTTGGATGTTCTTAGGCTGCATCCAAATTGCAGGGAGGGAGGTGTTTTTAATTGTCCCAGTTCTTCCAAAGACATGTCACAGCTCTCACAGGGACACACATTCAAACCTCTCCTCAATGTAACTTTCCGAGGCCCAAAGCCCCTGATTTGTCAGTGACGGGGGAGGGGGTTGGTGGTGCAGAAGGCCCATGCATTTCATTTGAGGATTGGGATACAATTTGGAAAAGTCCACTGAGTGCAGCCAATTGAATCAAATAAAAAAAGGAAAGAGATTACCCACTGTTGCAGTCTTGTCTCCATTGATGGTTCCATTCACCTCTTTCTTGGTACGTGGTGGGGGCGGCTCATTCCCGGTATCTCAGTACAGTGGCAGCTCGACTTAAGAGCAATTGGACTTTAAGAGCAGAAAACTGTCAGCATTTTAACTGCCGCCAGACAAATTTTAGATATGGTCTGCTCGACTTACAAATTTTTTTATTAACTTATCATTATTATTTTTTAGATAGGTACCCCGATTTAAGAGTACTTCGATTTAAGAGCATGCAATTTGGAAGGGATTAAATTCGTAAGTCGATGTACCACTGTCTTTCCAATTGAAGCAAAATTGCTTCAATTAAGATGTGCCTACAGATCCTGGAAGAATATGCCTTAATAAATTGTTCTAGTAGACTGTATATGGTCCCTCATTACTGTAAGCTGCCTTGGGTCCTTTTCCAAGGAGAAAGGCGGGGTAAAAATGCTCTAAAAAGAATATAATAAATAAAAGCTTGCTCTCCCTCTCACGGAGTCACCCAGGAAAACAGGTGGGAAGAAACAAAACTGAGGAGAAACCGAGAACCAAGGGGGTTTTCTCCCTGCAAGTTGTGCAGGGAGGTCAAGCCTCCATCCACCTCCTTAGGCCAGTGGTTCTCAACCTTCCTAGTGCTGCGATCTTTTAATACAGTTCCTCATGTTGTGGTGACCCCCCCCCTTGCCCTGCTTGGAAGAGGCCACAAGCCTCCTTTGGCAGGCCACTGCTGCAGGGGCCATAGAGAACTTCCCTCTACAGCAGGGATGTCCAAACTTTTTGCAAGGAGGGCCAGATTTGGTGAGGTGAAAATGTGTGGGGGCCAACCATTCAGCCTGAAGGGGGGAGTAGAAAGGGCATGGTCCATGCGCATCTGCAACAGCTACAAATGCTCCGGTTTCAAGGAATTGGGCCACGCACACCCAAGATGCACCACTGCTCACATATGCTGCCCCCCACACACACACAAGGAGGTGAGGAAGACACTGCATCAATGGAGCCAGGAGCGGGTAGGCAGGGTGGGTGGCTGAGGGGATGGACAGAGGCAAGGAGGGCAGGCAAACCATAAAACTGTAAGTTGATGTCTCTAGCCAGCACAGGGAAGGGCTGGCCAGCGGAGATGAGTGACAGGCTGAGGCAGCAGAGAGAGGAGGCTGAGGGCCACTCAAAATTTTAAATCGGGCTGCATTTGGCCCCTGGGCCGGACTTTGGACACGCCTGCTCTACAGGCACCCTCAGCCAATTGCAGCCTCCGGTGCCCTTGACTGCCATCCCCTCCAACCTATAAAGCTGTAACTCACTCTTCCACCCCCCTTCCTCAACCTCCTCCTCCAGGTCCAAGCCGTTTGTGCCTTTTTCTTCACTGGCTCATGGCGACCCCTGTGAAATGGCCGTTCGGCCCCCCAAAGGGGTCCCGACCCCCCAGGTTGGGAACCACTGCCTTAGCAGATCTGCCTCTTACTTGACCAGGTGCCATGGCTGCTATTTCCTCTCCCTGGTTATTCAAGAGAAATGCTGGAAACCAACCGGTCAGATCTGCTTTGATTTGGGTTGGACCCAAATGAACTATTCAGGGAGCACAGGGGTGACCCAAAGGCAGTAGTACCTTATCTGTGTGCCTTTTTCAAGAATTGAATCCCTGTACAATCTGGGATTTTTCTGGCCAGCTTTCCCCCCTCTGTGTAATAAAACTAGAGATGTGACATTTCTGGAAATTGTGAAGCCTTAGAATGGGGGGGGGGACTTAGGAGAAAAACAGAAACATTGAGGGAAAACACTGATTTTTTTTCTCTCCCCCCCATAAAGTTTCTGAAATTTTTACACCTCGAAATAAATCTCAACTCCCCTATCTCATCAAGTTCTTAGGAAGAATTGTTTTTTTAAAACGCTCAGAAGAGGGGGGGGGAGCTGAGAAAGAGATAGGCTGGTGAAGGGAGTCTGAAGGGAGAGATGGAGTCTGTGGCGCCTCGCCTGAGGATCAGCCTTCCTGGACGGGAGCCTTGGAGAAGGGTGGGGATCCACTAAGAAATATATACAGTGGTACCTTGTATAAAGGAATTAATTTGTTCCAACTGAAATTATGTTAAGCAAATTTTCCTTTATACATATTTCCCATAGGAATGCATAGAAAACAGAGTAATCCCTAATCGCGACCATTTTATGTTGTACTGATTTTCCCCATAGGCGATTATGTTAAGCAAATTTCCCCTATCTCCAGAATTTTTTATGTTGTACAGATTTTATGTTATACAAGCTGTCTGTTATACAAGGGTCGACTGTAGTGGTACCTTGTATAAAGGGATTAATTCTTACCCAATGAAATTATGTTAAGCACATTTTCCTTTATACAAATTTTCCATAGGAATGCATTGAAAATGGAGTAATCCCTAATCGCAGCCATTTTTATGTTGTATGGATTTGCCCCATAAGCGATTCTGTTAAGCAAATTTCGCCTATCTCCAATTTTTTTTTATGTTGTACAGATTTTATGTTATACTAACCATTTGTTATACAAGGTGCCACTGTATAAAACAAACCCAACTGATCAGAACATTAAAATCAATAAAAAGCATGGGATATACAACGGCAGCAAAAAAGAGAGGAGGGAAACAATAAACCACCAGAAGGAAGGAAAAATGAGAGAATGAGAGTGGAGATGGGGAGTTGGCAACAGGCCACCCAGAAGAACTGAGGGAACGCTGCCTCAAAATGCTAGCGTCCATTTCGTTTTGCGCAGAAATGGCACTGGGTGTCAGACCTCAGGCGGCAGAGTGAGATTAGTGAGAGCAAGGGGGCGGCAAACAAAAGGTGGCAGTCCGGGTTCCCAAACAGGGGCCGGGCTCTAGGGGGAGGGGCGTCTGGAGGAAGAGCCGTTCGCCCTTCAGAGGGAAAGCCCGGTCCGGCGGAGGGGCTGACGAGGAAGACGCGCGCCCGGCTGCCCGGCTTCACCCAAAAGGCGCCATTTCGTGCCCCGCCGCCGAGGTCCCGCCGAGAGCCGGAGGGCGGGAAAAGGGCGTGTGAGGGAAGGTGGGCGGCTCCAAGCTCTAGCCTCAAAACCGGCACCGCTTCCTCGGAGGGGGAAGAGGAAAGAAGGCAAAGGGGGTTGGTTCATCGAGGTTCAGCGGCGTCGCCCTCCCGCCGCCTTCCTTTCCCCCTTGATGGAAGGTCCCGCCTGAAGCGGGAGGAAAGGCGGGAAGGCACTCCACCGCGCCTCATCGTCCGGTTCCCCTCACGCGCCCCAACGGCCAACGGCCGCTGCCCGCGCGCGCGCGAGGGAGCAGCGTAACCGCCTGAGGGCGAGGATGGCTCGCGACCGTTGGCCACTATGGGGGCGGGGCAGATGGCCTCACGTGAGGAGCTCCTGGTTCACCTTGGCACTGTGGTTGCAAGAGCTCATTGATTTCAAGGGGAATTCTTCAAAATATAGATTTTTTTAAAAAAATATATTTATTTAAAAACAAACAAACAATACAATAAACAAAAATATTGCAACACTACAAAGTGCACCCCAACCCCCCCCCCCCCCACCATCCAGTATTCCTTTATCTTCTCTTCCTTCTTCATCTTTTTTTCTAGTTGTCTGCTTAAGAGTCCTTTTCTCCAGAACTGTGTTGGATTGTATGACGGTTGTATAGATTTTTAACCCCACCAAAGCCAAACTTCTATTCTCACCTTCCCCAAATAAGCCAAACTTCTTTTTTGTTTTCCCCTGCAAACAGGAATCTCACACCACTGAAGATGGTGGGATCTTCTCTTTTCCTACCGCAATCCTCTCAACTGCGATTCATAGAGCAATAGGACAGGAGAGGCATTTCAGGAAGGAAGAAGGGAAGGCTGCCTCGCACCCTGCTCCTTTTAGAAACCCATCACCTTCTCAAGTACCTAGAGCAGTGATGGCAAACCTTTTAGAGACCGAGTGCCCAAACTGCAATTCAAAACTCACCCACCCCGGCAAAGTGCCAATACAGTAATTTAACCTGTATACAGGTGGCTATGAAGGGGGCGATGTCGGGTGCCCACAGAAAGGGCTCCAAGTGCCACCTTTGGCACCCGTGCCATAGGTTCGCCATCACTAACCTAGGGAATCCCATTCTCTGAGCAGCAGGACAGCAAGGTGTTCCAGGAGGGAGGGAGGGAGGGAAGGAGGGAGGGAAGGAAGGAAGGCTTGCACCCTTCCTGGCCTCTGAATTGGTCATAGAATATATATTTTTTCCCCAAGGGAAGGCAGTGTAGGATGAGGGTTAGCCAGGGCACCTTCCGCCCACCCACTATCTCCTCCACAAGCCCTGGTGTCTTTTCGAAGGCATTGCCCTGTTCAGAGCCAAACCAGCTCATCAGGGGAGCAGACTAGGGCCATCTCCATCATGGCTCACCTGGAAAGGCTACACATGTTTTCCCCAAAGTCACAGCTTTATTGGAACTTTTACAATCTTGTCACCCTTTTCTTACTCAGGAAAAAAAATAGGAAGCAGCAAGAACAGAACTTCTTTGTAAGATCTCCTTGAGACCAATTTCACAAAATCACTTTTCACCATATCAGAAACAGTTCAGTTATTATATCCAACTTGAGTGCTTGACACTGATTTGGCCTGTACTTGGTGTGACGTTTCTGATGCTTACTCACACTGTCCCCTGAACAGAAGCTTTCCCCACACTCCATGCATTTATAGGGCTTCTCTTCCTTGTGCGTCATTTCGTGGCAACGAAGGTGCGCTCTTCCATTTAAAGTCTTTCCGCACTCCAGGGATTTCTAAGACTTCTCCCCTGGGTGGATGCTCTTGTGTTTTGCAAGGACTGCACCACAAATGAAGCTTTTTCCACACTCCAGACATTTATATGGCTTCTCCCTTGTGTGAGTCCTTTTATGGTAAGTAAGATGATGCCGTCTCTGGAATTTCCTTCCACACTCCAGACATTCAAAGGGTTTCTCCCCCGTGTGAATCCTTTGGTGATTGGTGAGGTGGGAACTTTTACCAAAAGTTTTTCCACACTCCAGGCATTTATACGGCTTCTCCCCTGTGTGAGTCCTTTCATGGGCAATGAGATGAGAGCGACTTTTGAACTTATTTCCACACTCCAGACATTCATAGGGATTTTCCCCCGTGTGAATCCTTCCGTGGACAACCAGGACAAATTTGTTTCTGAAGGCTTTTCCACACTCTTGGCATTCAAAGGGTTTTTCGCCAGTGTGGATTGTATGATGCGAATAAAGGGTTTGCCTTGACCGGAATGCCATTCCGCACTCCAGACATTGAAAGGGCTTTTCCTTTGTGTGTATCCTTTGATGGTTAAGAAGCGAGTCTTTTGATCTAAACCTGTTGCCACATTCCTTGCATTCATATGGTTTCTCCCCCGTATGAATCCTGCGATGGTAAACCAGGCTTGTTCTCCCCTTGAACGCCTTTCCACACTCCACACATTTAAAGGGCTTCTCCCCAGAGTGGATTCTTTGATGCTCTGTAAGGACTGCTTTCCGTCTAAAGCCTTTCCCACACTCCAAGCATTCATAGGGCTTCTCGCCTGTGTGAATACTCCGATGGGAATTTAGGCCTGAGCTATGGCTGAAAGTCTTCCCACAATCTAAACATTGATATGGTTTCTCTCCGGTGTGAGCTCTTTGGTGCAATGTCAGCAAAGTTTGCTTATGGAATCGCTTTCCACATTCCCAACATGTAAGTGACTTTTCCCTTTGACTAAAGCCCTTTCTACGTGACACATATCGATACGGTTTCTCCCCTCGGTGAACCTTCTGATGAAGGGTGAAGGATGTTTTCAATTGAAAGGTCTGTCCACATTCCCGGCATTCAAAGGGCTTCTCGCCTGTGTGCCTCCGGTGGTGTGCAGCGAGGTCTGCCCTCAGATTAAAGCTCTTCCCACACTCTTGGCATTCGAACGGCTTCTTCCCCGAGTGGATCCTTTCATGGTAAGTAAGGAACCTTTTCAATCGAAAGGTCCTTCCACACTCCAGGCATTCAAATGGCTTCTCTTTTCCATGCATGCTTTGATGGAGAGTCAGAGAGTTTTTCAGTCTAAAGGTTTTCCCACACTCCAGGCACTCAAAGGGCTTCTCCCCCGTGTGGGTGCTGAGGTGTTTAGCAACGTGGGCTGACTTACTAAAACTCTTCCCACACTCTAGACATTTAAAGGGCTTCTCCCCTGAGTGAATTCGTTCATGGGCCGTAAGATACGCCTTCGTTCTAAAGTTTTTCCCACACTCAGGGCATTCAAATGGCTTCTCGTCGGTGTGAATTTTGAGGTGTCTTGTAAGGTTTTTAGAACGACTGAAATGCTTTCCACATTCCAGGCATGTCAACAGTGTCTCTTCCGGCTGAACTGTCTCATGGTGATCAGAGGTCAATTTAGGGGCTGAGGTTTTCCCACACTCCAGGCTTCTTTTTTCTTTGGGGGGTTTCTGAAGGACTTGGACATCCTCTGGAGAGACAACGGAATCACCCACCTTCTCATCTGCTTGCTTCCCTCGAAGCCTCTTCAATCTGTCCCGGTTCTCTGAGCCCTTCTCTGGAACCAAACATTCACCCACTTCCTTTGGCAGTTGACGTCTTCCTCTTTCATTTCTTCTCTCCGACATTTTTTTCCTGTTTAAGAGAGACAAAACGGAAGTGACCAAGAAAACAGAGGTTCAGACTAAGCAGCAGAACATATGGGCTTGTTATCACACAAACTTTGTCATATTCACACACACACACCTCTGTATTTTCACAGTGGCAGCATCTGTTTTTTAAATTTTATTTTTATTTTCTAAACCTAACAAATTAAAACAAATACTGTACATTACTTGTCTCCTGCCATTAAAGTAATTATTTTCCCAATTTCTCTGCCCAGATATTTCATACAGTGGTCCCCCGCCCTTTCACAGTTCATATACTGTGGGACCACAGTATATTAAAAAATGCTCCATGGGTTAAGGGGGAAAGTCCCTCAGAGGCCCCAGAAATGATTTTTGGTGATCCAGAAGTCACTTCCAGTTTTCTGGAAGTAATTTCCGGGTCACAGGGAGGCCTTTTGTGGCTTCCAGAAGGCCTCCACAGGCCCATTTGGGGCAGCACCAGGCTGGGGGTAAGTACAAGAGCCCCCAGCTAGAACCCCCAGGCCTGAGCCGACCTGCATCCGTATATTGCAAATTTTCAATTATCGCGGGTTGGCTCGGGTCCCTAACCCCAGTGATAGGTAGGGGTCAGTGTATTTTCCTTCCTATTGTTTCCAACCTCATCTACATCCAGGATCTATCTGGACCAGTGGTTCCCAAAGTGGTCTATATGGACCCCCAGGAGTCTCTTTTGACCTGAAGGAGGTCTATGACAATAAGAAAAAAATTGGGGGTCCCTGAAATGTAAATGGGGTCCATGTGAGGTGACCCCATTTAGGTAGATCATCATCAATGTTTAGGCGTTCTGTAAATGTCTTACAGCTAACACAAATTGTTCTGGTGCCATTTTTGAGAGTTTTTGCAGCAATTTTTGGAATTTTAAAAACTTTTTGGGGGTGCATTTCTCGTGGTGCAACAGCAGGGACCTGATCCTTGTGGTGTGCATACCTTTAAAGTCCATTTTGCATTGTGTGTGGGGGGTAGGGGTATTGCATCATTTTTCGGAACTTGATCTCCGCCACGTTTTTAAAGTCCGTGTTGCAAAATTTGGGGGACTCGTTATTTGCAGCCACATGACAGATAGCTGTACCCGAATCATGCTCATTTGAAATCCAAATCAACTATAATTACAATTGTACCTTGGTTGGCAAGTAACTTGGTTTACAAGCATTTTGATTAACGAGCAAAAATTTCTGAACATTTTTGCCTTATTAACGAGCAGTGTCTTGATATACCAGCACTCTCAGGTGCGTCACATAATCAAAAGTGCTCTAAGCCAATGGCATCTCTCCCTCTCTCCCCCACTCCTGATGGAAGTGGGTGACTGTTTCCATTTCTGGCAACAGCAGCAAAGTTAAAGGGTTCCACCCCCATCAACCCCTGTCCCCAAAGAAACCACCGCTATGGGGCCTCTCCAAACCACCCCGTCACCACCACTGCAACCAGGACACCCCCACCCTCATTGTTACCTTTTGGATTTACCTTGTATATTTTCTCTGGCAAGAGGTCAGGAAGAGACGCAACTAGCTGAACCAAAATCCAATTTTATTAATAATTTAATAGGAATCAGCTAGGGTCTTCTCTTAATGGCAGAGAAAGACCCCGAACATACAGTGTAAAATAGTTTTATACCACAACAGACAAAGAGCCCTAAAGTATACAACCTCATTGGATAATATTTACATACAGGCTGAAAACGTGAAAACATAAGAAGAGCCCTGCTGGATCAGGCCAAAGGCCCATCTAGTCCAGCTTCCTGTATCTCACAGCAGCCCCACCAGATGTGTTTGGGAGCGCATGAGACTAGATATCTGTCTCCTGATACCACTCCCCTGCATCTGGCCCTTGAAGTGCCCCGGTTTTAAGCCTGGAGATTACACATCTCCACCATGGTATGTAACCTGTGGTGGATTTTTCCTCCAGGAATCTGTCCAATCCCCTTTTGAAGGCATCCAGGCCAGATGCCATCACCACATCCTGTGGCAGGGAGTTCCATAGACTTACAACACGCTGGGTGAAATAATATTTTCTTTTGTCAGTTCTTACACTCCCAGCCCTCAATTTGAGTGTATGTCCCCTAGTTCTGGTATTTTGGAAGAGAGAGAAGAGCTTCCCTCTATCCACTTTACTCATACCCTGCATTATTTTGTATGTCTCAATCATATCCCCCCTCAAGCGCCTTTTTTCCAGACTAAAGAGGCCCAAATGTTTTAGCCTTTCTTCATAAGGGAGGTGCCCCAGCCCAGTAATCATTTTAGTCGCTCTCTTCTGCACCTTTTCCAGTTCCACTATGTCTTTCTTGAGATGCGGTGACCAGAACTGTACACAATACTCCAGGTGGGGCCTTACTATTGTTTTGTATAATGGCATTATAATGTTGGCAAGGAAGGCAAACTCATTGGCTCTCCTATAAAGATGAGGCATCCTTTTCTTCCCTAATGATTTCCCCTTCCAGAAGGCACCATAAAGTCTAGAATAAATTCCTTATTCCCTTGATATGTATATTACCAGGCTGAGCCTTCCTCTACAACTCCCTGCTGGGCTTTATCTATCAACTCATGGGCTCTGAGCTGTCTGTGACGGATCAGGAAAGAAATCTTGGTGTGTTGGTGGACAGCTCCATGATGGTGTCTACCCAATGTGTGGCAGCGGTGAAGAAGGCCAATTCCGTGCTAGGGATTATCAAAAATGGGAACTGAAAATAAAACAGCCAACATTATAAGGCCATTATACAAAACGATAGTAAGGCCCCACCTGGAGTATTGTGTACAATTCTGGTCACCGCATCTCAAAAAAGACATATTGGGACTGGAAAAGGTGCAGAAGAGAGCGACTAAAATGATTACTGGGCTGGGGCACCTCCCTTATGAGGAAAGGCTAAAACATTTGGGCCTCTTTAGTCTGGAAAAAAGGTGCCTGAGGGGGGATATGATTGAGACATACAAAATAATGCAGGGCATGAGTAAAGTGGATAGAGGGAAGCTCTTCTCCCTCTCACAAAATACCAGAACTAGGGGACATCCACTCAAACTGAGGGCTGGGAGAGTAAGAACAGACAAAAGAAAATATTTTTTCACCCAGTGCGTTGTTAGTCTATGGAACTCCCTGCCACAGGATGTGGTGATGGCATCTGTCCTGGATGCCTCCAAAGAGCATCCAAAGGGCAGATTCATGGAGGAGAAGTCTATCACAGATTACAAACCATGATGGAGATGTCTAATCTCCAGGCTTTCAACCAGGGTACTTCAAGGGCCAGATGTAGGGGAGTGGTATCAGGAGACAGAGATCTAGTCTCATGCCCTCCCAGACACATTTGGTGGGGCCACTGAGAGATTCAGGAAGCTGGACTAGATGGGCCTTTGGCCTGATCCAGCAGGGCTCTTCTTATGTTCTTACGTTCCTAAGAGGCGCGGTGGAAGGTGTGAATTGTGGGTACTTGAGAACTCTGACCAATTCTAAAGGCCAAGACAGAAATGATACCAGAAAGTAAGGAAGAGGTTACTTTTGGGTCACATACAGGTATCACTATCACCCCAGTTTTAAAACAGGCCTCTCCCTGGAGGTTTTTCTCCCCTCCTCTACTCTAGCTGGGATTTCTCCCATCGTCCCATTTTTAAAACAGGCCCCTCCACGGAGGCTTCCCCGCCTCCTCTGCACCTGCCACAAAGGTTTGAAAATGCAGGTTATTGTTATTTGTACTGTACTGTATTTTGTACTTTGCACTGTACTATATTTTGAATTTTATTGAGTACCTTGTATTATATCACAGTATTGTAATCAAATATTTTTGGGCTATGGAAGGAATCATCTGAGTTTCCATTATTTCCTATGGGAAAATTTGCTTTGATATGCAAGCGTTATGGTTTCAAGCATGCATCCGGAACGGATTATGCTCTTCAACCAAGGTACTACTGTACACTTGTTTTCCCTAATGGGGTTCCCTTCACTGTTTTAGCAATCAGAGTTATGTAATTAAATCTTTATAGAAAATATTCATTGGTATATGGCATGGCCAGACTGAACCAGGGACCCAGACATCTCAGTCCGCACCCTTTGAAATTGCATCACCGACGCTTACACAGTACCACTGCAAAAGCAACATTTTCTTTATCCTGATTCCTCTCTAGATCTACCTAACTAAAGTTAATTAAATTAAGTCTATACCTTCAGGTTCTTTTTGTTACTTTCTATTTTCTCCTAAAGGAAGAAATGCATCTTGTTCTTTCATTGGAGAGTTCAGTTTGTAGGCTAGGACTTGCATCAGCCTTCCATCCTTCCGAGGTCGGTAAAATGAGTACCCAGCTTGCTGGGGGGGGGGGATGTGTAGCCTGTATACTGTAATTAAAATTGTAAACCACCCAGAGACTACTTAAAGTGGTATGGGGCGGTATATAAGCAGAACACTTTGCTCTTGCTTTGCTTTGTCCCCACTGCACAGAAATTAGAATAATTTTATTTATTTATAAATATAAATTCATCTATATATTTCTATGCCACCCATCTTTCAGAAGTAGCAGTACCATATTTGGGACTATGGATATTTTCTAGAAAAATCACAGTACAGTATTTGGAAAATATTTGAACACCCTAACTTAAAATATGCTATTCAATGTGTTAAAATAAAACATTCCATAATTAATTTTTCTTACTATGTTTTTCAATTTTTCAGAAAAACAAAAAGGCTTTAGGGGGGAAGGAAAAATGTTTGTCTGTTTTTTGAATTTTCTGGTTCCCCTACCCCCCCACCTTCAAATCTCTACCCCTGTTACCTATGGAGGAGGGGCACTAGAAAAGTAAAGGCACTCAGTGATATGCATTTTCATCATCATTTTCATCATCATTTTCATCATCATTATCATCATCCAGCTGGAAGGGACCCTACAGATCAGAGTCCAGGTGTTGAGAATTATCTCTTTCTTTCAGGGCTGTGAAGTCCATTTTTTAAATTTTTTATGCAGTGAATGTCCTTCCTGGGCCAATAAACGTACCTGAGGCTTGATTTGGATTCAGAGAGACCCTCGGATTCTCCTGGTTTTTCCACAAGGAAACTCTCCAACTCTGGGCATGGAGAAAAAAAAATGTAGAGGTAAACAAATTTTAGCATCCCGTTTGGGGCTAGGTTGAATCATGGCTGTGGTTGTTTTGTTATACAGGTATGTTTCCGAAAAGCTTGTTTGCAATGCTTTTTCAAGCACACACAGACTCCAAAGGGCCATCGAACCAGAGATCGACAGAATTAGAAGAATTCAAAATTACTTGCAAAGGACAACAGCAGAAGAAAAGAGAGAGAAGGCAGCAAGGGGGAGCCTTACCGGCGCTCAGGAAGGAGGAGTAACGCCGGCAGGAGAAAGTAACGCCTGTGCTCTGCCAAGGGAGAGATGAGGAAAAGGCTCTGCCGAGGAACTGCCTTCCGTTCCCGCTCTCCAGAAAGTAACGCCGTTCCTTTTAAGGGCAAGTCCCCCCCCCCGCCTACGAGTCTTTTCTGCCAGGTTTGGCCAAACACGTGGACGGCAGGCCGAAGCGGCCCCCGAGCTCGGAAACGTGCCCCCCCCTCTTTTATCTCCCACTACAACAACCAGAATCCACACCCAGCGCCACCCCAGACGTCGGTTTCTCCAACTTCCTGTCCAGGGTTGGGAATGCGCCATGACCTTCGGACTCCAACTCCCATGATTCTCCTTCACTGGCCCCGAGTGCTAGGAATTCTGGGAGTGGTGGTGTTTTTATGAAAAAGGACTCCCCGACACAAAGCGTAGAAAAGCAGGGTGGGGGTGGGGGAGAATGTCCTTCCTTCTGCGCAGCAAGGAGGGAAAAAATCCTAAAGAAAGCCACCCCTGCTTTGTAGCCCTATCGCAATGATCGATTATGGGCTCTCTTGCTCTCAGCAAGTATTTTAAATAAGAAATAAAGATGATCTTTCTGAACAAACTGATCAGAGGTCCGAGAAAACGCTCAGGGCAGGGGAAGGCAGGGAACCCCACTAGAAGGTCAGTGCCTAGGACAGTGGCGTCAAAATTTTAGCTCCCCAGATGTTTTGGACCACAACTCCCACAGTCCTTTGTCATTGGTCATACAGGCTTGGAATTCTGGGAATTCTGGTCCAAAACATCATGATGGCCAAAGTTTGGACACCCATGGCCTAGGAAAAAATGGTCATGCCATGATCTCTGGGTATTCTCAGACATGAGACACCCCCCTCTTAGAGATCAGTGGGCCTTACTCCCAGGTAAATGCATCTAGGAGTGGAGCACCAGCTCTTACAGGCATACCCAAACTTTGGGACCACAACTCCCAGAATTCTAAGTCTGTATCTCCAGTGGCAAAGGGCTGTGGGAGTTGTGGTCCAAAACATCTGCAGGGCCAAAGTTTGGGCATGCCTGAAGGTGAGCTACTCATCTCCTCAGTGTAAATACAGTGTTATGTAATTTTTTTAAAAAAACCATCATCTTCTCAAGTGCCTAAAGCAGTGGTGGCCAAACTTTGGCCCTCCAGATGTTTTGTACTACAACTCCCACCATCCTGTCATTGAGAAAGGATGGTGGAATTCTGGGATTTGTGGTCCAAACATCTGGAGGGCCAAAGTTTGGCCGCCACTGGCCTAGAGAAACCCATTCTCCCAGCAGCAGGACACGCAAGGCATTCCAGGAGGGAGGGAGGGATGGAAGGAAAGAAGGAAGGAAGCCTTGCCCTCTTCCTGGCTTCTGAATTGGGTATGATGAGGGTTAGCCGGGGGCCCTTCCTCCCACCCAACTCTTCCAGGCATCTCCCCAACAGGCACTGCCCTGTTCAGCTCTTCCACGGAAAGTCTTTCCGCACTGCTGGCATTTGTAAAGCTTCCCCCTGTGATGGAACCCCTGGAAAGAGATTCATGAATATTCTAATGGTAGACCAATCCCAGAATGTGGGCGGGGTTAGGCCCTATAAAAAGAGTGACAGTTGAACTGTCAGGGAGTTAGTCAGAGGGGGAACTGAGAACTGAAGAGAAAGATCAGGAGCTCAGTCCATGTTAGTTGGTGACAGGGAACAGTAACTGACAGAGTTAGGGACTGGACAGGGTCTGGCTAGGATATGTTTAGGGACTTGTTTAAGTTACATCTTAAGAACAATTCAAACTGAAAGTTATTAAAACACGAAATTATTTATGTATGTTTCGAAACTGAATAAGCTACATCTTTATTTTGAAAAGCTAACACACGTGTCAAGTCCCAATTCTTCATAACAGAAATAAGTACAGGTTTTAGTAAATGGTGGCAGCAAAAGTAAAAACAGACAACACACTTTTAAAGTGTGGCCAGATTGTGAAATACCCAGTCCGTCTCTCTCTCTCTCTCTCTCTCTCTCTCTCACACACACACACACACACACACACACACACACAAACACTCAGCCATGGATAGTCAACTTACATACTTCTTTCACCGAAGCTCTTCCTACGCTCCTGGCACTTAAAGGGTTTCCCCCTGTATGGACTCTTTCGTGTTATCTAAGGGACTGAGCTGACTTCACAGTTTTTCTGCATTTAAGACATTTATAGCACTTTATTTATTTATTTATTTATTTATTTATTTATTTATTTATTTATTTATTTATTTATTTCTGCACTTCTAGACTGCTCCGATTTCTGGAAGGGACTCCAGGTGGTTTACACACAAATGCCAAATAAATATAAAAAATGAATATCGATAAACAAACCAAAACAACAAATAAACAAGTAAAACAAAGCAAACAAGCAGGCAAAAGCCCGGTAGCAGGAGAAAAGAAGTAAGATAACAGACACTAGGGAAGCAACATAACAACATAACTAGCAACATCACTTTTCTGCTATGTGAGTTCTTTGGTGCCCCTCGAGCGTTTGCTTGCGTTTGAAGGCCTTTCCGCACTCTGGGCACTTAAAGGGCTTCTCCCCTGTGTGGATTGTTTGATGGACCTTATATGTTGACTTTTGACGGAAGCTCTGCCCACACGCCAGACACTTAAAGGGTTTCTCTCCTCCGTGGATGCTTTTATGTTTTGCAAGATCTCCACCGCAAACGAAGCCCTTCCCACACTCCAGACATTTATACGGCCTCTCCCCTGTGTGAATCCGTTGGTGAATGGTGAGGTGGGAACTTTGACCAAAAGTTTTTCCACACTCCAGGCATTTATACGGCTTCTCCCCTGTGTGAATCCTTTCATGGGTCATGAGATGATGGTGCCTCTTGAATTTCTTTCCACACTCCAGACATTCGTAGGGTTTCTCCCCCGTGTGAATCCTTCCATGGAGAACCAGGCCAGTTTTGTTCCTGAAGGCTTTCCCACACTCTTGGCATGCAAAGGGTTTTTCGCCGGTGTGGATCGTATGATGCGAATCGAGGCTGGGCTTCGACCGGAACGCCATTCCACACTCCAGACATTGAAAGGGCTTTTCCTCTGTATGTATCCTTTGATGGCTAAGAAGCGAGTCTTTTGATCTAAACCTGTTGCCACATTCCATGCATTCATAGGGTTTCTCCCCCGTATGGGTTCGGCGATGACAAACCAGGTTTATCCTCTGCCGGAACATCTTCCCGCACTCCAGACATTTAAAGGGCTTCTCCCCAGAGTGGATTCTTTGATGAATTGTCAGGATTTCTTTCAGTCTAAAGCCTTTCCCACACTCCAAGCATTCATAGGGTTTCTCGCCTGTGTGAATACTCTGATGGGAATTTAGGCCGGCCCTCTGGCTGAAAGTCTTCCCACAATCTAAACATTTATACGGTTTCTCTCCAGTGTGAACCCTTTGGTGCAACGTCAGCATGGTTTGCTTACGGAATCTCTTTCCACATTCCCAACATTTAAGTGGCTTTTCCCTTTCACCGACGCACCTTCTCTGCGGCACATACCTGTATGGTTTCTGTCCTCGGTGAACCTTCTGATGAAGAGCGTAGGATTTTTTTAACCGAAAGGTCTTTCCGCACTCCAGGCACTCAAATGGCTTCTCTTTCGTGTGCAAGCTTTGGTGGATAATAAGAGCGCTCTTCTGTCTAAAGGTTTTCCTACATTCCAGGCACTCAAAGGGCTTCTCCCCTGTGTGGGTCGTTTGGTGCGTGGCGAGGTTGGATGACTGACTAAAACTCTTCCCACACTCTAGACATTTAAAGGGCTTCTCCCCCGAGTGAGTTCGTTTGTGGGCAGTAAGATGCGCTTTCGCTCTAAAGCTTTTCCCACACTCCAGGCATTCAAATGGCTTCTCCTCAGTGTGGATTTTGAGGTGTCTCGCAAGATTTGCATACCGACCAAAATGCTTTCCGCATGCCGGGCACGTCAACGGTGTCTCTTCCGGGGGAACTGTCTCACAGTGATCAAGTCCCAATTGGGTTGTTATGTTTTTCCCACACTCTGGGCTTCTTTTTTCTTTGGAGGCTTTCTGAAGGACTTGGACGCCCTCTGGAGAGGTAACAGATTCCCCCTCCTTCTCATCGTCTTGTTTTCCTGGAAACCTCTTCAATCTGTCCCAGTTCTCTGAGCCCTTCTCTGGAGCCAAACTTTCACACATTTCATTTGTTGGTTGATGTCTTCCTCTTTCATTTCTTATCTCTGACATTTTTTTTCCTGTTTAAGAGAGACAAAATGGAAGTCAGCAGGGAAAACACAGGCTCAAACTAAGCAGCAGAACATATGGGCTTGTATCGCACAAACTTTGCCATATTTACACTCATCCACCTCTATATTTTCACTGTGTGTGTCTGTTGTGTAGTTACAGTTGTAACCGACTCTTCGTGACTCCATATCCATGGAGTTTTCTTGGCAGGCATACTGGAGTGGTTTGCCAGTTCCTACTCCAGGCGCCTACAGCACCTAGTGTTCCCTGGTGGTCTCCCATCCAATTTCTAACCAGGGCCGACCTTGGTTAGCTTCTGAAATCAGGTGAGATTGGATGTGCTTAGGGCATCTAGGCAGCTATATTTTCACTGTAGTTTCATCTAATAATGTTATTTCCACAATTATGTGTTCACATAAGAAAATTCTCCACAGGCCATTATCCACCACCATTGTACGTCAAATTAAATTTCTCCTTCTTAGAAGAGTTTCTGATGGCTTGGAACAATCTGTTGGTGTGTTGTACCTGAAGTCTCTTAATACAAATGTCTGATCAGAATTTATTCTATTTATTGGATTTTTATACTGCCCATCTGGCAGCGAGGCCACTATGGATAGTTAACAACAACTAGCGAGTACAATACAGTGCAACATAAACACAAATTATCCATACATTATTTGTGTTTTAGTTATGGCAACACATAATGAGGGCAACAGACCTCATTTCTACCCCATCTACATCCACAATCTAATTGGACTAACATTCTACCCCAATTAACCATCACGCCTCATGACCGCTCAGAGTGGCCTCTGTTGCCAGATGGTTTCTAATAAATGCAATAATAAATAAATACATTCTTGTGGAGAAAGCTCCTCAGAATGAGTTCCTATGTATGTCAGCTACAAATATGGAAGCAGAAGATCAATTAAAATTAATGCAGGAAACGGGGTTTAAAATAGAAAAAAAACCCCAGAATATACCTAGTATTCAAGGTGGACATGACAAATTGCAGAACTGAAGCAAAACACACAGAAGGAATTTCAACGATAGTAAGGTCGCACCTGGAGTGTTGTTGAAGGCTGCTGAGAAAATTGCACAGTCAGGGGATCAGAGGGCAGGTCCTCTTATGGACTGAGAACTGGTTGAGACCCAGGAAACAAAGAGTAGGTATCAATGGGAAATTTTCTCAATGGAGAGAGGTGAAAAGCGGTGTGCCCCAGAGCTTTTCAATCTATTCATAAAAGACCTGGAGACAGGGATAAGCAGTGAGGTGGCCAAATTTGCGGATGACACAAAACTTTTCCAGGTGGTAAAAACCAGAGAAGATTGTGAAGAGCTCCAGAAGGATCTCTCCAAACCGGGGGAATGGGCTGAGAAATGGCAAATGCGTTTCAATGTAGCCAAATGTAAAGTAATGCATATTGGGGCAAAAATCCAAACTTTATCTATCAACTCATGGGCTCTGAGCTATCCGTGATGGATCAGGAAAGAGATCTTGGTGTGTTGGTGGACAGCTCCATGAAGTTGTCTCCCCAAAGTGTGACAGTGGTGAAGAAGGCCAATTCCATGCTAGGGATTATCAAAAAGGGGAGTGAAAATAAAACAGCCAGCATTGTAATGCCATTATACAAAACGATAGTAAGGCAACAAACACCTAGAGTATTGTGTACCATTCTGGTCACCGCATCTCAAAAAAGACATAGTGGAACTGGAAAAGTTGCAGAAGAGAGTGACTAAAATGATTACTGGGCTGGGGCACCTCCCTTATGAGGAAAGGCTAAAACATTTAGGGCTCTTTAGTCTGGAAAAAAGGCACCTGAGGGGGGATATGATTGAGACGTACAAAATAATGCAGGGCATGAGTAAAGTGGATAGAGGGATGCTCTTCTCCCTCTCACAAAATACCAGAACTAGGGGACATCCACTCAAACTGAGTTCTGGAGAGTAAGAAGAGACAAAGGAAAATATTATCCAGCGTGTTGTTAGTCTGTGGAACTCCCTGCCACAGGATGTGGTGATGGCATCTGGCCTGGATGCCTTCAAAAGGAGATTCGACAGATTCCTGGAGGAAAACTCCATCACAGGTTACAAACCATGATGGAGAAGTGTCATCTCCAGGCTTAAAACCGGGGCACTTCAAGGGCCAGATGCAGGGGAGTGGTATCAGGGGACAGAGATCTAGTCTCATGCACTCCCAGGCGCATCTGGTGGGGCCGCTGTGAGATACAGGAAGTGGGACTAGATGGGCTTTCGCCTGATCCAGCATGGCTCTCCTTATGTTTTTATGTTACGTAACATATGGGCAGGGGGGAAAAAACAGATGCACAGTTATGAGATGGATGACGGATGGTGTATTGCAATGTTGGTGAACCTATGGCACAGGTGACAAAGGTGGCACCTGGAGACCTTTCTGTGGGCACCCAACATGGCCCCTTCACAGGCACCTGTATTTAGGTTAAATTGCTGTATTGGCACTTTGCAAATAATTAGTGGGTTTTGAATTGCACTTTGAGCACTCAGTATCTAAAAGGTTCGCCATCATTGATGTAACAGAATGAAAAGTGAGGTCAGGAATATTTACTATATGTAATTTGTTTAACCAATTGCTGAGTGCATGGGGGAGTTATGATGTATATCAACAAATGACTGTTAGAATGTCAGATAGGGACTCGTCATGGACTGGGTAGGGATTTGATAGGGATTGGTTAGCGTTCAACTGCACAATAACATGAACATATAACTGTTTTTGTGTTTAAAGTCAAAGAGTAATATCAACCTCCAGTTGAGAGCATGATTTGATGATTCTTTATGTTGTAACTCAAATAAACTACAGATTTATTTTGAAACATTATAGCAAGTGCCAGTCTCTGTTTATTTAGTAGATGAGTCATAATTATTTATGACAGAAAAGGAACCAGCTCACGTTAGTTATAATGAGTGGCAGGTGTTTCTAAAATCCAGGTTTGCTACAGATGGGTAGGCACTAGGCAGTAATATCTATAAAAAAGAGTATGGGGGTCTTGGTAGCCTAAATGTTAAACATGTGTGATGCCAAAGCAAAAAAAAAAAAAAAAAAGAGAGAGAGAGAGAGAGAGAGAGAGAGAGCTGTAGTGCTATATTCTATGCCAATAGGAGCAAGGGTGACCACATGAGGAGTAGCAGTTCTCTATTTCTGCTTCAGTCAAAACTACAGCCAATCAATATCTGACTACAATGTAGTCTACAATGTCTGGTATGAAATGTATATCTCATACTATACAGTATCTCACACCTCATTCTGCTGCTATATGTCTGAAGAAGTGCACATGTGCACGAAACATCACATTAAAATATGAAAGTTAGTATTTGTTTGTGTCTTTTGTTTTGTTTTGTTTTTCTTTGATTTTTGCCCAAAAGTCAAAATCTGGAATCCGGCCTCCCGTTCTAGACCCCAGACACTAAAAAAGGAGATCATGAAGCTGAAACTCATCCAGACAAGGTCAATCTGCCGGAGCCAAGTGTAGTGAGGCAATGGGGAGAAATTATTCTCAGACATCAGCGGGACGAATTAACCAGACTGCTATTCCTCAGAAACAAATGGCCCAAGGGAGCCAAGGAAAACCCAGTTTGGGAAATGGGTTCATGCCTGTTCATTCTGGATCTCCAAAGGGCTTTTGAACTCAAAAGTCTGTCTTGACTAAACTTAGGACACTGTCCTAAATTCAAAAAGATTGAGAAAAATAAATAAATAAATAAATAAATAAATAAATAAATAAATAAAAGACACACAGTTACCGATTCTGAAGAGCAGATTCCTGCCAATTCGGGTCAAGGTGGCAGAAGACCAACCCGGTAGAATCCAGAGAAATTCAGATGGAGGGAAAAATCTGTCCTGTTGGAAATACAGTAGGACCCCGGTATCCGCTGAGTCTTAGTTCCAGGCCTTCCTGTGGATAATGAAAACCGTGGATAAGAGAGAACGCCTCCCCACCCACCCCCAAACTGCTGTTTCCTGACAGTAGCTTGCTTTATAACTGCTGTTTTGAGACAGTAGCTTGCTTTATGGCCGCTATTTGTGACAGTAGCTTGCTTTACAGATGCTGTTTGTGACAACAGCTTGCTTTACGGCTGCTGAATTATTTAATTTTTTCCTCTGCCAACCGTAGATAACTGAATCAGTGGATAATGAATCAGTGGATACGGGGCTCCTACTGTAAATATTAATGTAACACCAGTATTAAAGGAGAGGCATTTTAAAAAGTGAACAGAAGAAAGGGAAAGCAAAGCTGGGGACTGATCTTGGCAGCAAGAGCAAATGGTGTTCTCAAACAAACGTTCAGATTCATTGTATTCTCAAAGGCTTTCGGGGCCGGGATGTGATAGCTGTTATGAGTTTTTCGGGCTATTTGGCTGTGTTCTGGAAGTCTTTCTTCCTGACGTTTCACCAAACTCTGTGGCCGGCATCCTTCAAAGAGTTAACATTCCTTAATTGTACTAACATGTCGTAATTGTACTGGACTGTATATAATCCCTCATTACTGTAACCCGCCATGGGTCCTTTCCCAAAGGAGAAAGGCGGGGTAAAAATACTCTAAAATAAGAAGAATAAATAAATAAAAATAAGGATCTTCTTCCCCCCTGAAGATCCTGGCCACCGAGTCTGGCAAAACATCAGGAAGAAAAATATTCAGAACATGGTGAACAGCACCATTCAGATTCATGTTGCGAAAATCACATATCCATGGATGTTGATGGAGAAGGGTCCAGGCCTCAGTTTGCCCCTTGCCGTCACCCCGGTACAGAAGATATGGGCTGTGTGCACATACGTCACACACCCCAATTATACCTAGCAACCCACCGGAAGCTACCCGACTCCTCCGGCATCCTGCAGCGGCTGGGCCGGAGGGGCAATGTTGGTGGGTCTGGCTTGGACAGCGTACAACACCCCTGTGGACATTCCCTCTTGCAGGTTCCTCAAAAAATTGCACAGGAGCTTTGCAGGGTTTTTTTTTCCCTGTGGCCATCCTCTTCCTCCGTGTGCAGAAGGGAACTGGACTCGAATCATAGAATCATAGAGTTGGAAGAGACCTCAAGGGCCATCTAGTCCAACCCCCTGCCATGCAGGAACCCCATCACAATATTTCCAACAGATGTCCATCCAGCCTCTGCTTAAAAACCTCCAAAGAAGGAGACACCACCACCCTCCTTTTTGGCAGCCTATTCCACTCCCAAACAGCTCTAACCGTCATGAAGTTCTTTCTAATGTTCAAATGGAATCTCTTTTCCTGTAGTTTGAAACCATTGCCCCGCGTCCTAGTCTCTGAAGCCATGGAAAACAAACCTGTTCTCCATGGCTTCCATGACTAGTGGAAGTTGAACTTCTCCTGAACCCTGGCCATGAAAGAGGAGGCTGAGCCTCACAGGCAAGCAAGAGGCTAGCTTGAGTTCTGGAGGATAAGCCATGGGCCATTTGCCTCAATGGCTACTTGCCTCTGTCCTCCGAGAAGGCGCTGGAGGCACTCCGCATCTGCCATCTTTAAGAACATAAGAAGAGCCATGCTGGATCAAGCCCATCTAGTCCAGCTTCCTGGATCTCACAGTGGCCCCACCAGATGCCTCTGGGAGTGCATGAGACTAGATCTCTGTCTCCTGATAGTACTCCCCTGCATTTGGTCCTTGAGGTACCCCGGTTTTAAGCCTGGCGATTACACATCTCCATCATGGTTTTTAACCTGTGATGGACTTTTCCTCCAGGAATCTATCCAATTCCCTTTTGAAGGCATCCAGGCCAGATACCACCACCACAACAACATGCTGGGTAAAAAAAAAATTCTTTTGTCTGATCTTACTCTTTTGCATCCCTCATCCAAAAAAGAGCAAGCCCTGAAGCAGCAAACAGGAAGAGAGAAAGACCTTCGGCTGGTGTTGGGGTTTTTTGTCCATATTTTGACTCCTTATATCCTTCCTCCACCAATAAGAACATAAGAACATAACATAAGAACATAAGAAGAGCCATGCTGGATCAGGCCAAAGGCCCATCTAGTCCAGCTTCCTGTATCTCACAGCGGCTCCACCAGATGCGTTTGGGAGCGCATGAGACTAGATATCTGTCTCCTGATACCACTCCCCTGCATCTGGCGCTTGACGTACCCTGGTTTTAAGTCTGGAGATGACACATCTCCATCATGGTTTGTAACCTGTGATGGACTTTTCCTCCAGGAATCTGTCCAATCCCCTTTTGAAGGCATCCAGGCCAGATGCCATCACCACATCCTGTGGCAGGGAGTTCCATAGACCTACAACGCGCAGAGTCCCCGGGGCTTTACAGGTATTCGGATTTTCCTTGTTTTTTTCCACAAAGAAACTCCAGTTCTGGGCATGGAGAAAAAAATCTGGAGGTAAACAAATCGTAGCATCCCGTTTGGGGTTAGATTGAATAATGGTTGCGTTGTTTTGTTATATAGGTATGTTTCCGAAAATATCGTTTGCATTGCAATGCTTTTTCAAGCACACACAGACTCCAAAGGGCCATCGAACCAGAGATCGAATGAATTAGAAAAATTCAAAATTAACTGCAAAGGACGGCAGTAGAAGAAAAGAGAGAGAAGGCAGCAAGGGGGATCCTTACCGGCGCTCAGGAGGGAGGAGTAACGCCCGCAGCAGAAAGGAACGCCTTTGCACTGCCAAGGGAGAGAGGAGGCAAAGGCTCTGCCGAGGAACTGCCCTCCGTTCCCCTTCTCCGGAAAGTAACGCCGTTCCTTTTAAGGTCAGGTCCCCCCACCGAGTCCTCCTTTCTCGCAGGCCGGAGCGGCCCCGAGCTCGGGAACGTGTCCCCCCCCTTTCTCTCCTACTACAACTCCCAGAATCCACAGCCAGCGCGACCCCAGGCGTCGCAATTCAACGAATAAGTCTCCCGGGTTTCTCCAACTTCCTGTCCAGGGTTGGGAATGCGCCATGACCTTCGGACTTCAACTCCCATGATGCCTCTTCACTGGCCCCGTGGGTTAGGAATTCTGGGACTCGTAGTGTTTGTCATGAAAAGGAGGACTCCCCCCCAACAAAGCGTAGGAAAGGGGGGGGTGTCCTTGCTTCTCCGCGAGAAGGAGGCGAGGGGGGAGAAATCCTAAAGCAGACATATCCAAACTTCAGTCCTCCAGATATTTTGGACCACAACTCCCAGAATCCTTTGTCATTGGCAATCTAAGCTCATAATTCTGGGAATTGTGGTCCAAAACACCAGGAGGGCCGAAGTTTGGACATGCCTCTAAAGAAAGCCACCCCGAATGCAATGACCCATTACGGGCCCTCTTGCTCTCAGCAAGTACTTTAAAATACAGTGTATATAGTGGTACCTTGTATAAAGGGATTAATTCTTACCCAATGAAATTCTGTTCAGCAAATTTTCCTTTATACAAATTTCTCATAGGAATGCACTGAAAATTGAGTAATCCCTAATCGCGACCCTTTTTATGCTGTATGGATTCGTCCTATAGACAATTCAGTTAAGCAAATTTCCCCTAATCAGCGGAATTTTTTATGTTGTACAGATTTTATGTTATACAAACCATTTGTAATTCACTGTATATTCCTTGCTTCTATATTTTTGCTCAGTGAATTTTTTACCCATCTTGCATGTTTTTCTAAAATTGATTCGAAGCAAAACTCAGGAGGTGATCTTTTCGAACAGTGGTTCAGGAAAAAGCCGGAGAGGAAGACAAGAAACCCCAGCTGATTCTTAGTGGTGGCGAACCTTCGGCACTCCAGATGTTTTGGACCACAACTCCCAGAATTCTGAGCCTAGATTGCCAATTTTTTATTTATTGTATTATATTTATTTGAATATTTTACCTGACCTTTCTCCTTGGAAAAGGACCCAAGGTGGCTTACAGTAATGAGGGACAATATACAGCCAAAAGACATATGACAAAGGACTGTGGGAGTTGTGGTCCAAAACATCTGGAGTGCAGAAGGTTCGCCACTACGAAGGTGGTACAGAAGTGCCATCTTACCTAGCAATTCTGGGATGCGGGACCCCCCTTTTGAGATCAGTGGGTCCTACCCCCAGGTAAACATATCTAGGAAGGCAGCACAGGCTCTTAAAATAATTGGAAAGGAACTGCTAAATAAAAAAAATTAATACAGTGGTACCCCGACATAAGAACAGCTCGACTTAAGAGCAGAAAACTGTTGGCATTTTAAATGCCACCTTGCAAATTTTAGATATGGTCTGCTCAACTTACTTTTTTTTCATTTTTTTTATTTTTTAACCTCCCCCCCCCCCATTTTTAGATAGGTACCCCAACGTAAGAGTGTCTCGACTTAAGAGCATGCATTCAGAATGGATTAAATTCATAAGTCGAGGGACCACTGTACTCCTAAAGTGATCCAGAAGACTCCAGAAAGTACAGATAAAGCAGAAAGGTAAATTATAGTATTTGGCTCATGTAATAATAAAAAAACCACAGCACAGATTGTGATAGCTGGTCATTCAATATAATAAATGGGAAAAGCAGGGAGAGGAAGAGCATCTTGGCTGAAGAAGACGGATGTCCTCTGATCTGGAAGCAGCAGGAGAAATCCCGACCTCCAGTTCTGCCCTCAAAAGTGCCAGTGTGCCACTTTCACCCTCTGGTCAGAAGCGAACCAGACAGGAATATATGAAGGTTAGAAGGAACCTGAGTGACAGTGCGAAAGGGGTCCTGTTTTCACTTGAGGCAGTTCCACCTCTTCCGATCCCCAGGCATGACAGGCATGACTACAAGGCCCTCAACCAGCCAACTTCAAACGAAGAACATAAGAAGAGCCATCATGCTGGATCAGGCCAAAGGCCCATCTAGTCCAGCTTCCTGTATCTCACAGTGGCCCCACCAGATGCGTTTGGAAGCGCATGAGACTAGATACCTGTCCCTGATACCACCCTCCTGCATCTGGTCCTTGAAGTACCCCGGTTTTAAGCCTGGAGATGACACATCTCCATCATGGTTTGTAACCTGTGATGGACTTCTCCTCCAGGAATGTGTCCAATCCCCTTTTGAAGGCATCCAGGCTAGATACCATCACCACATCTTGTGGCAGGGAGAAACAGGAACACATACACTTTTTTGGACGCTGCCACCAAGATCCAATGGAGGAAAACATCTTCCCAATACAGGGAAAATTTCTTTCAGACTTGACAGCTTGACATTGCAATGGGTTCCACTTGGTGTATGTCTGTGAAGATTCTCAGTCATCCAGGTGAGTTTATCTGGAAGTTGAGTTGTGGCTACTGGACTTCTTTTTCTTGAGTAGCCATGACTCAACCTCCAGATTTTACTTGGTGTAAGGAATGTGCCTCTTTAAACCTGTGATTTATGACTCCATTCTCGCAAACTACTTTAGCTTGAAAGGCTGTGATATAGACTAGCGGAGTGATGGCGAACCTTTTAGGGACTGAGTGCCCAAACTGTGATTCAATACCCCCTAATTTTTCACAAAGTGCCAATACAGCAATTTAACCTGAATACAGGTGGCTGTGAAGGGGCGACGTCAGGTGCCCACAGAAAGGGCTCCGAGTGCCACCTTTGGCACCTGGTGCCATAGGTTCACCAACACTGGACTAGAGGATTGTGGGAAAGACGGAAATAAGGAGGGTGTGGCATCCGCTGAGGCCGGAATGGAAAAAGAGAAAGGAAATGACAAGGAATGTACGACAGATGAGAAAAAAAGAATGTAAACAGAAGAATGTAAACATAAAGGGTTAAATCCAGATGTGATGGTAGAAGGAATGTCGGTTTATGACAGGGAGATGGACGAATGGGATAAAGTGGTTTGGCAGGAGGGACTAGTGAGAGGGATGCGCGAGGTGGGGATACAGACTGACAGTTGGGAGACAGTTGAAGGAGAACATAAGAAGAGCCATGCTGGATCAGGCCATAATCTAGTCCAGCTTCCTGTATCTCACAGTGGCCCCACTAGATGCTCCCAGGAGCACACGAAACTAGATCTCTGTCTTCTGATACCACCCCCCTGCATCTGGTCCTTGAAGTACCCTGGTTTCAAGCCTGAAGATGACACAGCTCCATCATGGTTTGTAACCTGGGATGGACTTTTCCTCCAGGAATCGGTCCAATCACCTTTTGAAGGCATCTAGGCCAGATGCCATCACCACATCCTGTGGCAGGGAGTTCCACAGACTAACAACGCGCTGGGTGAATTTTTTTTTTCTTTTGTCTGTTCTT
Organism: Phrynocephalus versicolor; assembly: GCA_023846285.1. Taxonomy (NCBI): domain Eukaryota; kingdom Metazoa; phylum Chordata; class Lepidosauria; order Squamata; family Agamidae; genus Phrynocephalus; species Phrynocephalus versicolor. The sequence continues at coordinate 87,392 of JAHTLZ010000103.1, forward strand.
AAACTCCCAGGCCTCAATTTGAGTGGATGTCCCCTAGTTCTGGTAATGGAAGGAGAGGGAGAAGATCTCATGTGGGGCCCATGGTGCGTGGAAAGTCCCACTGAGAGACGAACTCCCCAATCAGCCGTGTCGGGAGGTGCCCCGTTGGGCACGACACCCTTGTTGCAGCACCATTTGACCGGGAGGGGAGAAGGTACCCGCTTGGGGGAGAGACAAATTCCCCAGCTCATGGGAGACATCGTTAGAAACTGGAGGGCAAATGATGCAAGGTGTTAACGATCATTTGATGTTTTGTAACACTAAAAAACATGTGCACGTGGAGGAGAAAAGGAGTTTTATTGTTGAATCGTTTGAAAATAAACGTTTGTTGATGTCGGGATCCAGCCCCAACAAACGGTGCGGTCAGAAGAAAGGGAGACTGCAGTCTGAGATCTGGTGCAAAAGAGATAAAAATGTCCTCAGCCGTCCGCACCCCGACGGCCATCTTTATTGAGTACAGAAGTAGGTCAGCGCATACGTACACATGGGCCCACAAGCATCAGTCAACAGCAATACAGTGATAATGATACCTGCCATGATTGGCCTAAGCAGTGATTGGCCTAAGCATTCCTAGTGCATGCGTACTGCATTCCAAGCATGAGTAACCTTCTTGCCACGGCTGTATTTCCGTCCACACACGTGACAGGCTCGCTTGCTAATAATGGCAGCATTACAAGCTAGCTATCTGAGGCCGTTTACCCGTTTACCCACATCTCCACTTTCTTAATTTTATTCAATTCGTGCAGCGAGCTTTTCCCAGTTGTATACACTATCTTCAAAGCAATCCTCCATATAGGGCAACAGCTGATACTGAAGCATAGCATACAGTTGTCTTCGTGTTAAGCCAGAGTTAGGCATAGTACAAGAACAGCAATTAGCAAAAACCCGAAGTAAATGAGGGATACACTGAATGCTGCAACAGAGAAAAACAAGGTTCACTACAATGCTGACTAAAACAATGAAAGCTTGCCGCAACCACCCCCAATTCGGAAACCATGCCCGCAAGTTTGACCACCATAAAGGAAGAACATTCTCAGTAATGTGAGAGGTGAGATCCTGGAGTTCCTTTACTTGTTGGTGTACGGCATTGCTATTATCTGAGATATTAAAGCAACACATTTGAGGCACTGCCTCACATCCTAAATGCAATTTCAGTAGTATAAAATCAATGGCAGCTCCGTTGTCTAAGGTAGCCTGTCGAAGGTTGAAGGTTAGATCTGACTCCATCATCAATCCATTGCAAAATATCCATCTGAACGAAGGACACAAGGAACCCATTCACAAAGGCATTAATCATCACGGCAAAATCCTGGGTTCTTAAA
>JAHTLZ010003616.1:0-10946 GCA_023846285.1 Phrynocephalus versicolor
GAGAAATGTTTAAAAGCAGGTTAAAGCAGGCGGCCATTAAATATAAAAGGGAGATGCTCTCGGTGGCTCTTCGCTTGGCAAATTTATTTTAAAGCGCTTCTAAAATAAAAAAAATGTTTTGATAAGATACTTTGAGAGACACCAGGGAAGGGACCTGGTGAATTTTCGGGTGGCGATTCATTCCGAAAGGTCCCCACGTTCAGAAAGAAATGAAAAGAGGAAGCCTCTAAGTCACTTTGAAAATAATTGTTGGATTAAAGGGTGCAATCTTCCTGAAAGCCAACCTTACAGGGGAACCTCACCAGCCTGGTGCCAAAAAAATAGAAACCCTGCCACTGTCTAGTGGTCCCAGAACGCCATCTGAACAGAGGCTGAACTCAAAAAGATCCATAGAGGTCCCTCCCAGCTCTGCCGTTCTTAAGATGATGATAAGGATGATGATGAATTAGCAGGAGCTGAAGAGACCGAGCGGCCAAAGTCACAAGAAGCTGACAGGAGATGCTGTATTGTCAGAAACGGGGAAGGCATGTGGTGTTTTTATACACAGTTTCTTGGAACAGGTGATGAGAATCGTTCAGCTCTGGGCAGGATCGGATCCAAATTTCGGTGGGCGTGTTTCAGCCCCCTGGCTCTAGTCTTAAGAGCTTTCAGGACGGTCCTTTTAAATTAAACCCTTTAATCGCCCTCCGTATGGTTATGCCCTACTTTGATGCTCTTTCCAATCTTCTTAATTGACGTGGCTACACACACGATATTTTGAAATCTGCACACGCTGACTCACTCTCCACGGGAGGCTGCAGATTTCAAATGCAAAGAACCATTTTGAAATGCAATAGCTATCCTTTTCATCTCTGCATCCCCATAAGAGGTATGGGGAGATGAATTTGATTCCTGCCTTAAGCAGGGGTGGGGTGATAGGATCCTTCCCACTCCATGATGCTAGGATTCTATGTAGTGTTTCCTTACCACTTCATACCTCCTTACTGTAGTCTCTCTACCTGCATGGGTCTAAGTCAGGCCTGCCCAAAGTCCAGCCCGGGGGGGGGGCAAATCCAGCCCATCAGGCCATTCTGAATGGCCCGCAGCTGGCTGGCCCGCCCCTCCCTTCCCCTCCTTCACACCATGTTTTTTTAAAAAAAAAAAAATCTTCCACCAAAACTGACACCTCCGGGAAGCTTGTGGGCTGCTGCCACCAGCACCGCCGGCAACCATGTGAGGCTGGGAGCGCACACGGGGGTGGCGCGTGGGCGGGCCTCGGCCACCGCCAACACCGGAAACCTTGTGAAGCTCGGTGTGCGGGCGGGCTGCTGCCACCGGCACCGCTGGGAATCTTGTGAAGCTCGGCGTGCGTGCGGGCCTCCTCCACCAGCAACACCGGGAACCTTGTGAAGCTTGGGAAAACCGGCACCACTGGGAAGCTTGGGCAGATGGGCAGATGGGCGGTCTGCTGCCACCGGCACCACAGGGGAATGTGTGGGGGTGGGCAGGCTAGCGGGCCTCTGCCACTGCCAAGGAGCTTTGGGGTGGGCTGGTGGGCGAGCCGTCGCCACCGCTGGGGAGCTGGGGAGCGTGCAAGTCACACAGATCGCCTTGTTGAGACTGCAGCACGCTAGCCCTGCTGCAGAGTGCTGGATTTCGCAAAAGCCAATGAAGAAAGCCAACACTGAGAGATCCAGGCGAATTACCAGTTTATTAGGCTTAATAAAGGTGGTAAGGTGAACGGATCACCCAAGGCAGTAGTGAGGCGTTCAGCAACCCAAAACAGGAAACCCCCAATCTTTATTTCCTCCCTTTCCCGCCTCGCAGAGTGGTGCCTCCTCTGGGTTGGGCTGGGGGTGGTGTTCCAGGGACCACCAATGAAGTTAGTCCATGAGTCTCTTGGGGGAGGTCCTGGGCGTTCCACATTCCATGGCCCAGGACCCCTGCATGGGCACGGTTAGGCAAAAACTAATCCTTTAATGAGTGGCCAGGGGATTGACAATGAGAGGGGAGAAGTCAGTATTGTCCAAGTGCCTGGGTAATTAGAAAACAATTAACAGGTAGATGGGGAGATGGAACAGTCACAATGGGGGACGAGGGAATCACAATGGAGATGGCAAAAACTGATCCGGAAAGTCCTTTGCTGCCAGACGGGTCTTGAGTGGATATGGAAACAGAACAATGGAGTGTCTCAGGCTGTGATGTTATCTTTGGCACATCTGCAGGGTGGACGTGTCTGTGCCGCTTGGAAGAAATGGAGTCTTACTGGAAGATTCTCTCCTTCAGCCATGCTATTGCCCCCTTATTGCCCAAAGATGGCTTAGGTCCAGAAAGCAGAGAAGTGTAGGAACACAGTCCCAAGCATCCAGGTCTAGTGGGATAGGGTGTAGAGGGATAGAGAAAGGGCCAGGAGGAGATGAGGCAAAAGGGAAAAAGGAAAGGAAGAAGGAAAGAGAGAGGGGAGGAAGGGGGAGGGGGTGAAAGGACAGAGGAAGGAGAGGGAGGGGGGCTTGGTTCTGTAGAGGTAATGGAGCTGGACCTTTGACACTAAGGAAGGTCCCCAATCTCTGTGAATGGTGGCTGGGAATCATTCTCCTGGCTGGCTAGAGCAGGGAGCAAACAATCTCTCAACTTAGAATTTGCCCAGCCTAAGTCGTGTCCCTGGTTGCAAGTTTTGAGGTTTAGGAATGAGCAAAAGGCAACGGAAGGGTTAAATGGTGAGGCGGAACAAGGGTTAAGGGGGGCAGGAGGGCTAGGCGACAAGGTTGAGATCTCTAGGGGAAAAAGAGCAAGGGACGGGTTGAGGGAGAAGGGCAGAAAAAGGGTTAACACTCTGGACGAAGGGCAGGGAAAGGGTTAATGCACTTTGGAAAAAGGAGATGAAAGGGTTAAAACATTTTGGAGAAGGGATGGGAAAGGGTTAACCCACTCCGGAGGGGATATTGTTCTGGAATCCCTGGCTGCGGGCCGATCGGTTTATCGGTTCATCGAAAAAGAAGGCGGTAAGCTGCCCATATAGGAGAATACGAAAGCGAAAGAATCCCCATTGAAATACATTGAAATACAAAACGGAAAGGGCCATTTAGCAGTTATCCGGTAGGTTAAGGGTTTCCCGCAGCGCCACCGTCTGGCCGGGATTAATTTGACGGTGATTGATGGGGCGAGGGCGCTGATTGGTCAGAGTGCACAAGAGAGCTTATCTCGCTCTCCCGCCGCGCTGCCGAGTCCCTGCGGTAATTATCTGCCGCAGAGGCTTGTTACAATGGATACTTTTGGAGTGGGTGAGAATTTGAGGCTTCCGCTTGCCAATTTCTCGGTCCGCAAGGCTTCTCCGGCCGCGGGAAAGAAGCAGCTCGTATTTTACCCGATATCTCGGGAACGGTTGGGAGTTTTTGAACAGGGAAAAAAGTGTTGTGCTTGTGACAGTGTGAGGGCCAGTCAGGCAGTTCCAGTGGGTCTCAGAACCGGTCTGGTAGTTTATAAATTTTATTTTTCGCCGTGACTCCACAGCCTCTTCCAAGAGGCGACCTGTGGCCACAGCTCCCTGTGCTTCCTTTGGTCCCCACCTTCCTTCTTTCCTCCCTCCCTTGTTCCCCACGTTCCTTCCTTCCTCTCTTGGTTTCCACCTTCCTCCCTCCCTGCCTTGGTCCCCGCCTTCCTTCCTGCATGTGGGGTTGCAAGGGGTCAGTGGGTGGGGCTTGCAGTGGGGTGGCAGGGTCAGGGAGCAACCGGCCCCTGACACATTCTCAGCCACCAAATCTGGCCCTCCTTACAAAAAGTTTGGGCACCCCTGGTCTAAGTGTTTCGGATTGCATTCTTTTATCATGCTTTTTGCTTCCATCATCACCTATATTTTAGGGCAGTGCTTGGACGCGTCCAGTTGACATAGCAGCAAAGGGTGAGGAGGAAGGGGCCCTGTGTAATATATGGATTTTTGAAACACATCTTTCTGGGATTACCAAGTGTTTTGGGGTGGAGAGTACTGTACAATATGGAGAATCCAACCTCCGTTGAGGAGAAACTTCTCTGTGGCCATGCCTTGTCTCCACAGCTGAACCTCAGACCCAAAACTTGTTCATTACTTTTTTAACTTAATTGCCCAAAGGTCCTGATCTTGTTCCTTGCTTGATGAGTGTGCTGTTTCAAGAGACATAACGTTCCATGCCTCAGTGAAGCCGGGTGTGTGAGGCACTTTAGGGTGTAATAACCTCCGATTAAAGGAGATGTTTTTAGGACATTAAGTTTCCCGCTTCCTCCAAATGCCTTCGGGATAGAAGGATCACAGGCTGCCCTGCTCCTTATGACTACCAATGCATCTGTAGTTACAAAAGACGCCCATTAAAATCCCTAGCCATTCAGGCAGGCCAGAAAATAAGGCTTATTCTGCAAGGTTACTCTTCTCATATGAAAATGTTCCTGAAGAGAAATAGGTTAATCTAAGAAGTGATCTCCTATGGCTCATTAATACTCCAGGGCATGCAGGAGGCTTGAGTGCCCCATGGTTCTTTGGGTGTAGTGGAACTCCAGCTCCCATCAGCCACAAACCACTTGGCCATGGTGGGAGCAGGATGGGAGCTGCAGTCCGTGGCCCAATATTAGTGGGTCCAAAGTTTTTCCAGGTAAAAGCTGAAGAGTTGTAATGGAAATAGAAGTCACTATAAATAATAACTGGAGTGGTTCCGAGACTCTCCAGAAGCGCCCACCCCTGCCTCATACCATCATAAGCACTACGCTTCAAACCCAGTCCCGAAATTCCACTCCATTCCCGAGATATCGGGAAAAATACATTTACAGCCGCTTTGGCAGGCTGGAGGCATTGCTAGCGAACCTAGGAGCCTGGGTGGCCGGAAAACGCCACTTTGTAACCAATTTCACAGTTTACACTGATACAAGATAACCGCGGCAGTTCATTTCTGTGGAGAGTCTGTAAAACATCAGGGGTGCTAACAGAGTAACTGCCTGCACGCCTTAGCCAATCAGCGTCCCCCATCCATCAATGTCTCGTTAATTACGAGCTGGAAGGGGGCGCTTAACACAGATAAGATTGTGATCGATTATTAAGTAGACCACTACAACGAATTAGATCCAGAGTCTCTGGACCGAGGAAATCCAAATTTTCAACCGATCTTTGGTTCCAGGAAGGCAGCTAAGACCTGGCCCACGGCTCCACGGGCTCGGCTTGAGCTAAGAAGCAGCCCGCGGTCCCTGTCTCTGTTCCTAGCCATGACTTAGTTCCAGGGAATGCATCTCTATGGCGGTAGACTGCCCCCCCCCCGCTTTCCTATAGCGGTAGACCATCGCGTACTCCCGAAACAAACGGGCAGAGTTTCCCCCTTTTGTGGAGACCTTTGGAGACTTGCTTTCTTTGCTCCAAGGGTCTCCACTGAGGGATGGCCATGGTCCCTCACTAGCCATTCTGGTTAACCCCTTCCTGGCCAAATTGGACTATATTCTTTAACCCTTAAAGCAGCCAGAGACGCAGCCCAGGAAAATCTTCCTGAACTGATGGTTTATTTCCACCATGCTCTGGACTCATGAGGGGATGATCAAGAATGATCATCGCCGAACCCCAGGGATGTCCCTCCCCTCCAGAAAGCTTGCCTCCATCATATCCCTTTGCCTAAACTGGCCCTGGTCTGAAATTGCCCGGGGGGGGGCATTTTCGGAACTCCTGGGATCGGCGGGAACACCCGGCCTCACATTACCCCGAACCCCGAGGGCCACCACATAATCTCCAACAGGCTAGGGAGGAGACCTCTTTCCCTCTCACACAGGGGAACCGGTACCCTTGCGAGGTTAGAGCAGTCCCTTCCCCAGCACCCCGAGCCATGATGGCAGCCACCGAGGGGGACCAAGACTGATGCCCCTCCAGAGGCGACCCCCTCTTCCGGACCCCCGAGCCTCTGGTGGAGATAAATTTAGGGGGTCAAAGAACAACGTTCCTTGTGGACACAGGAGCCACATTATCGGCCCTCAATGACCCTGGGGACTTCCCTCTAATTCAATCCCTTACCACCCTTATAGTGGGAGTCAGAGGGTCGATTACGCAGGCTCCCATCACGCATCCCATTCCTATCCAACCCCAAAGCAACCACTCCTTCCTGGTCCTTCCCTGGTGCCCCCTAAACCTACTGGGTTGGGATCTACTTTGTAAGCTTCGGGCCACCATTCACTGTGACCCAAGCAGCATCACCTTCCCCTCTACCCTTTCCCATCTCTGTTATGCAAATTCCCCATTCCCCTGGATCTGCCACCTTCAAGGTCCGTGGTGAACCGCAACGTTTGGTATACAGGGAAACCAGGGTGTGCTAAATTCGCAACTCCCCATAGGATTCCCCTGAAGCCAGATGCCCTCCCCGTCTCCATTAAACAATACCCCATAAAAGTAGAAGCACGATTTGGCCTCCTAGACACAATTAATAACTTCCTAGCCGAGGGTCTCTTAGTCCCCACCGGTTTTCCTTGGTGTACCCCCATATTTCCTGCCCCTAAAGCAGACAAGACTTGGAGATTCGTTCAGGATCTTCGCGAGGTCAACCTTAGGACCCAGCTACTTCACCCCATGGTAGCGAATCCCCACACCCTCTTAACAACCCTTACCAGTTCTCAGGTCTGGTATACGGTGATAGACCTGAAGGACGCCTTTTTCTGTATCCCACTGGTTCCCGAATCCCAACCCATTTTCGCCTTCGAGTGGGAAGACCCGGTCACCTGAGTTAAATCCCAGCTGGCCTGGTCCAGATTACCCCAGGGGTACTGTAACTCTCCTCGGGTATTCACCCAGTACCTTTCCACTGACCTCCGGTCCTTCTCGGCCCCTGGAGCAACCATCCTCCAATACATGGATGACATTTTGGCCATGCACTCAGACCGGGACCTACTCGAAACTCAGTCTATAGCCCTCCTTAACCTTCTAGCCTCTTACAAGGTGTCCCAGAAAAAAGTACAATGGGTGACACAGGAGGTCACCTATCTGGGATACATCCTTAAAAAGGGGACCCGCCTCATCCACCCTTCCCGCATAAAAGCCCTCAACCACCTGAACCCTCCCAAGAATGTCAAGGAACTCCATTCTTTCCTGGGGGTCTCAGGGTTCAGGAGACTTTGGGTTCCTAATTCCTCTGTTTTGGCAAAACCTCTCTATCAACTCACTTCACAAGATATGGCCTGGGAGTGGACAAAGGAGCATCAAAATGTATGGGAAGGCGCTGGCGCAAGCTACTGCTTTAGCGTTGCCAGATCAAACACTTCCGTTTGATTTGTTTGTTCATGAGAGGGCATCCATCGCCCTGGGGGGTCCTCACCCAACCAGTGGGACCCGAGCGCCTTTCAGTAGCCTACCTCTCCAAGTCCCTCGAGCCCTCCACTTCAGGATGGCGAGCCTGCCTCCGGGCCGTGGCTGCTATTGCCCTGTTGGTGGTTGAGGCAGCCAAAATTACCGCAGGAGCCCCCATTTGGGTTCATTCCTCACATTCCGTAGCCACCCTCCTGGAGCAGAAACTGCCCGCATGGGCGACCTCTGCCAGGTTGGAGAAATATGTTTCCCTCCTCTTAGACAATGATTACATTACCCTTCACCAGTCAAATTGCCTTGACCCCACCACCCTTCTCCTTACCCCATCTGATTCCCCTCAGCATGACTGCCTTGATACCCTCTCGGTAGTCGTAGGAATATGCCCTGACCTTTCCTCGGTTCCCCTGGAATCCCCTGACCTCACCCTCTGGACGGATGGGTCCTCCTTTATCCATGACGGCTCCTGGTACACTGGGTTCGTCATGGTGGGCGGAAAGAGTCCCCTAATTATGCAACCGGTTCCTCCTCAATGCTCAGCCCAAGCTGCGGAACTGGAAGCCCTCATTGCCGCTGCCAAATTGGCTACAGGGCAGCGGGTTAATATCTTTACCGATAGGCGGTACTGCTTCCTGGCAGCCCACACCCACGTTGCCCTATGGAAAGCCCGTGGGTTCATGTGGGCAGACGGAAAGCCCCTTAAAATGGCCCCTCTGCTGGACCGACTCATGTTGGCTCTCCTCCTCCCCAAGGAGGTAGCTGTCGTCCACTGCCCGGGACACCAAACAGATGAGGGCTTCATATCGCAAGGAAACCACTTGGCTGACATGTGCGCTAAGCGCGCAGCTGTATTTAAAAGGGGGGAGGGGGAAGATCTGCCTAGCAGAGCCCACCCCTCTCCAGACCCCTCGAGACGACCAGAACCCCCTTATCCCTATGTCCCCAGAGCAAGAAATAACCCCTCTCTATACCACTCGACATTCTACAGACTGGCAGGAAGTGGGAGAATGGCTGGTGGGTGATCAATTGGCTTGGGCAACCACCCTCGGTGGTCCTCCCCATTTGATCCAGCGATTTCATGGGGGCTCACATTCTTCGGGAAAGACTTTGTTTAATTGGCTGAGACAACGGTATTTCCACCCCGAACTTCAATCTGTTTGCAAAAGTATAGCCACTTCCTGCCTCATATGCCTTCAGAACAACCCACGGGGAACTAAGCCTATACCCCATTCGGTCCTCAGGCAGGCCCATTACCCGGGGGAGGCATAGCAAGTTGATTTTACTGAAATGCCTAAGGCAGGGGCCAAGCGGAACCTTTTGGTTTTCATTGACCTGTTCAGTGGATGGCCGGAAGTGATCCCTTGCAGAACCCGAACTGCTAGGAAAGTTGTACAAACTCTAGTGGAGCATATACTTCTGACTGACGGGATGCCCTTAGGCCTGGAATCTGACAACGGACACTTTGTTTTTCAAATTGTTCAAGGGGTGGCCACCTACCTTCAAATTAAATGGTCCCTACATTCGGCATACCGACCCCAAGCCTAGGGCAAGGTAGAGAGGCTTAATCAGACCCTAAAACGACACTTGGCTAAAATCTGTCAAGAGACGGGACTAAAATGGTCAAAAGCCTTGCCCATTGCCCTTACCCGCATCCAAGCTACCCCCACCACCCGCCTAGGACTGTCCCCATTTGAGTTTCTACATAGCCGTCCCTTTGTTGCCCTAGCCCCAAAACCTGACCCAGGAAATCAGTCCCTACCGTCATATTTTAGGGAGTTGGAGGGGGTCTTCTCTTCCTTCTCCAAACAGGTTGCCGCAGCCACCCCCCCACCCCCCCGGAGAGACCTCCCAGTCGAAATCCACCCAGGGTAATGACGAAGGAACTGCACTCCAGCTGCTTGGAGGTGAAATGGTCATCCCCACGCCAAGTGCTCCTCAGCATCCTGACGGCCGTGAAGGTGGAGGGAGTAAAATCCTGGATCCACCTCTCCAGGGTCAAGATGGTTCCACCACCGGACGAGGAGTGGGCGTGCCAGCAGCTTGAGCCTCTCCGCCTTAAGATCACCCAGCGGAGAGAGGAGACCCCCTCACCCAGCCCTGTATGGTTCCTGCACGTCGCATCACAGCTGCACCACCTCGGATTATCTTCAGCCAGAAGCGTCCCATTGTTCCAACTCCACACCTCTCAGGAACTCTCTGACAGCCCCAGGGCTTATCTTATTGACTCTCTGGGCCCTCCATTGATTTACTGATTTCCCCAAGTTTACCCAGTCCCCTCAGGCAATATCCAGCTTCCTCTTTTCCATTGTAACACCCCTGATGGCCCATTAAAGGACAGTTATGACTTCATCACACTTGTGCAGGTATCTGGTTCCAGGACACCAGGAACGCCCAGGACTTCATTCGGACAAGCCCCCAGACTGTTGCCATTGGACATTCTCGAAGACCATCCCCCTTGCCTACCCCGGGGAGGCGCACACCTTGGGGAGGGAGAGGGAAAGGTATAAAATGGTCTCCATCTTTGTCTTCAGGGCGGAACATCTCTGCACTGTCCTGGTGGGGTGTTCAACTGCTGTTTTTTTATTGGGCTCAATAAAATCAGTAATTCCTCTGGATCTCTCTCCTGTTGGATTCCTTATTGGGTCTCTTGGGTTCCAGCAGAATTTAGCGGGACTAGCCTTGCTAAAAGAACTCTACAAAGTGGTGCCCCAAACAATCACAGAGCAGTCAGGATCCGTGCACAAGAGATGGAAAAACATGCTTATTGGAACAATAGTGTCCTTGTACTGCCAAGTCATTGATAAAAAGTTAGAAATCCTCTATACCGTAAAGCAGGCCTGCTCAAAGTCCGGCCCGGGGGGGGGCCCAAATCCGGCCTGTCAGGCCATTCTGAGTGGCCCGCGGCTGGCTGACCCGCCCCTCCCTCCTCCTCCTTCACCCCATGTTTTTTTTAAAGAAAGTGGGTGGGGTTTGCAGTGGGGTGGCAGGGTTGGGGAGCAACCGGCCCCTGACACATTCTCAGACACCAAATCTGGCCCTGCTTACAAAAAGTTTGGGCACCCCTGCCGTAAAGGGATGAAAATGGCAATATTTCAGGCACATAATGTGCAATGAGAAATCCCATTTGCTGCAGGTTATCCTTCAAAGTAAAAAAGACAGGAAGTGTGGCCTGGGGTGTAGAAGAATATTCTGGTTTAAGAACTTAAGCCACTGGTCCTCAGTGAGCACAACTGCTCTGTTTAGAATAGCTTTGCATAGAAACCAGTTCAGGCTACTGATCGCCAATATTTTACGAGGACAGGGCGCTCGAAGAATAATTCTTTTCTAATATCTGTATACTTTTTAAAAAGCATTGAAATATTGCCCTGTTCATGATGCGGGCCACCTCATGAGTCCTTTTCAAGGAGAACAGCAGAGTAAAAACATTTTAAACAAATGACATTTACAAACACCAAAGGCTTTAAGAGATTTCAAAGTTGTGTTCAGTGGAAGTGAAGGGAATGATTTGGCTGTATCAATAATCTCTAGGCATAATGACAAGCCTATCAATATATATTTTAAACTATGCTTTGCATTTAGACAGGCTTCATGGCCTTTTTATACATATATATTCCAAGTTATGCTTTGCAAGCACACACAGTATATATATTTAGATTAATAAGCACACATATATAAA
>JAHTLZ010000104.1:0-15102 GCA_023846285.1 Phrynocephalus versicolor
CATCCTTAAGAATTTTTTCAACCCTCCTGAGGCAAATGTTCCATTTGAATTCCATTCTGCTTCCCTACATCTGACGAAGTGGATGCATCCATGAAAGCTGACATGAAAATACAATAGTCAGTCTTTAGGAGCCTCATGGCGCAGTGCTTAAAGGCCTGTACTGCAGGGAAAACTGTGCTCACGACCTGGGGTTCGATTCCAGGTAGCCTGCTCATGGTTGACTCAGCCTTCCATCCTTCCCAGGTTGGTAAATTGAGCAGTGCTCCCCAACCTTTTTATCGCCGCGGACCAGCAAATGTTTGATAATTTTTCCGTGGCCCGAAGCTGGGGGTGCGGGTGGGGAAGGGGGGGAGATAAAGGAATGCGAAAGGGGGGTCGGGCGGGGAGGCAAAAGAGGGTGTGTGTGTGAAAGCAAAGGATGGGAGGGAAGGAGGAAGGGGAGGCAAGGGTGCTTTCCCCGGCGGAGGAGGAGGCCCACAGCGGCGGCGGCAGCAGGAGCAGGAACAAGCGTGGCGCCAGCAGCGAGACCCGCGCGCGGCACCTGCCTGGCCGCCCCGGGAAGCGCCCTCGCGGCACCGACGTCCACGAAGAGCCGCCGCCGCCGCCTCCTGCTCCTGCTCCTGCTCCGCCTCCTCCTGCCGCCGCCGCAGCCGGAGGAGCAGCAGCAGCAGCAGCAGCGGCTGCAGCCGCCATCTTTAAACACTAAGAGGAGTCTTTGGGGGAAGCGGTGGGGAGGGGGAGGGGGGAAGGCCAGGCCGCCACAATAACAATCCTCCACCAAAGCCTTCAAGCTCCCGGGTGCGGGGCAGCCTGGGAGTCGGAGTCTCTCTCTGGGCGCCTTTGCCTTGAGAGGAGTAAAATGGCAGCCGGAAGATTTCCTCGGGCGGCCCGGTGCTGATTGATCCATGGACCGGCACCGGTCCGCGGCCCGGGGGTTGGGGAACACTGAAATTGAGTACCCAGCTTGCTGTGGGTGGGGGTGGGGACAATGTGTAGCCTGCATACTGTAACTAAAAAGCTATAAACCACCCAGAGACTACTTGCAGTGGTATGGGGCAGTATATATAAGCAGAACACTTTGCTTTTTAAGGTGCCACTGGGATTTTGTCTTTCTTTTCTTTTCTTTTATTCAAGAGTCTCTTCAAAACAATGACCTCCCTTAACCGACATAGGCATCTTTTGGCTGTCCTTCTCATCTGATACAGACTGGCTCCATCCTGCCCGGGTTGTGTCCTCGACAACCATTGTACGTTTTGTACACCGCACAACAACAGCGCCGCGGATCTCCCTGTCCATTTTATCTGGATGATTCCCAGGAGGGCTTTCTTCCTTTTAAAACTTGGTTCAGCCTCTCCCCATGTCAGAGAGCAGCTCACAGAACTTCACGGCGGTGAACCTCCGAGCCCCTTGGATCAGTTGGAAAGTCGTAAGCCGTGTCGGCACAATTAATTAAATTGCTCTGTGCCACTTTGCAGATGCCTCCGGGAGGTGAGGCTTTCCCAGGGTTGTGCACAGAGAATATCCCAAGGGGCTGGTGTTAATCAATAGTTACTCTGCCCCTGATATTAACTGGAGATGAGAGCTCCTTCTTTGGTGGCTTCCTCGGGGAGTGTCTTGCCCAGATCCTGATTATCAGTAACAAAAGAAGGCCGATAGTTCCTCAGGTCAGGGCACAGCAAGAACATGACAGACATCATGCTCTGTTGGTTTTCTGACAGCAGCACCAGCAGCGTGAGGCGGCTTCGTCTGTATGGGCAGCAAAAACCGTTCCTCCAATAGGGAACACTTTAAATGTGTGAAGCGCTCTCTCTCTCTCTCTCTCTGTCTCTCTCTCTCTCCATCTCCTACAGTTCTTCACATCACTACCTAGAAACTAGGCATGGGCACCTTATGAAAAATGACACACTGTTTCAATGTATTCTCAAAGGCATTCTGGGACGGGATCTGATAGTTGCTGTGAGTTTTTTTTTTTTTTTGGCTGTTTGGCTATGTTCTGGAAGTTTTTCTTCCCGACGTTTCGCCAAACTCAGTGGCCGGAAGCCTCTTGATCTAGCCGTCTTGGGAACAGAGGTTTATTTTTAAACTGATTGATTTGTTTTCCTTCCTTCCCTCCAGCACCTCAGCTGTTACTTATCTCCAATACAGGTCTGCCTGCCTGCAACTAGCCAGGAACTGAGCTCTTCCCTTCCCTTCCCTTCCCTTCCCTTCCCTTCCCTGCGCTGGCTGTCCCTGTAACTGCAAGTTGATTTAAAGTTTCAATTGATTGTTTTCCTTTCCTGATCAAGTAGGATGGCAGAGTTTTTTTAAAATTATTATTTTATTTTCCCTCCTCCATGTGTCAATCAGCTGTTGAGCTTATTTCTCTGATCTCTCCATGCACCACCTAGCCCTTAGGTTTCCTGCTTATGTACAGAGGGTTCTTTGAAAGCAAATTGATTTGAAGGTTTAAGGAGGGTCTTTGATTTAGGGCAGGGGGCTCCCTGTTAAATTTTTAAAAAAGAAAGCTCCCCATTATTTATAGCTTTAAAAATCCTTTCGATTCATGACAAGAATTCTTTTTAAAAAATCCGTTATTAATGCAACAAAACAGAAGGCAGACTGAAACAAAATGAAACGAAACACTATATTTCCATTTTGTGCCCATCTCTACTTCAGGGTATTTAATTCCACATCCCCAGTAAGTATCTGTGGCTCAGTGTGGACTTGAACCCAGGCCTTCTGAGTCCCAGTTCATCTCTCTGTCCACTTCAAGTCATTGGATACCCTTGGTTTATATATTATACACAATCATATTAAGGGAGTAAAGGTAGATGTCTTATTTTGGAAAATATTGTTGGAATATGGGTAGTAATGAAACGTTGGGTTGCAATTAGAGATGGGCGCAAAACATTTTTTGTTTCATTTTTCATTTTTCATTTCGTTCCCTAATGAAACAAAAAATGAACAGCCCCTTCAAAGAAAAATGAAACGAAATGGAAAATTTTGGTTTATTCCATTCCCAAAGGAATGCATCGGAGCAATGCATTCCTATGGGAAACTGCTTTAAAAACTCCACACCATTTCCCCCCAATGCGCCTGATTGGGTGGGGAAATGGTACAGGGTTTTTAAACTTTTTTTGCCACCAAAGCCCCGCACGCCAGCTGATCGGTGCTTGCTTCGGGGACTAATAAAAAGTTTTAAAAGCCCCACCCACGAAACACATAAAACAAAGGTAAAACAAAACAAAACACATAAACACACACGAACAGAGAGTAGTTACATAAAACACACACATAAAAACATAAAAAATGAAACAAAATGAAAAACAAAATGAAAAACAAAACATTTTTTTTTTAAAAATTGAATGAAACAAAACAAAATGAAGATAAATTAAACAAAAGTGAAATGAAATGCCCATCTGTAGTGCAATAGTCTAGCCCACTGCTGTGTGGAAATTGATTTATTTGGCATTGCATCGCTGTTCAGTGTGCTGTGAGTTGCTTTTGCAGACATCATGTTGAGAAACAGCACATAAAAGTGCAGGTTATGATGATGCTCCAGCCCACCTGGGGCAGAGAGGAAGGTCTTTCCCTTGTGTTGGGTCCACTCCTGAGAAGACTACAGGTTGCCCTGACACTCCTGGCTGTGGCAAGTCACAAAGGGCTCAGGGTGAGTGTGCGTGTGTGAGAGAAACACTTATGGGGCCCAGGTCACATGAGCAAAGATCTGACTGTGGGCCACTCCGGCACCAGTGTGTCTGGCCTGAAATAAAATCCATGCTGGCATCTTCCCACATGACAAGCAATATGGGCCTGTGCAGATGAGATGTGGAAGGAAGGGAGGAAGGAAGGAAGGAAGGAAGGAAGGAAGGAGCTGATAATGGGTGGAAGGAAGGAAGGAAGGAGAGAAGGAACAAACGTATGAATGAAGAGAAGAGAAGAGAAGACAGAAAGAAGGATGGAAGGCCTGCTGGTCTCACCATCAATCGATGGTTGTTATAAACAATATTTTTATGGCGTGCCAGAGGGAAATGATAGCTCATAAACTCTGGGCCAGTGCTCCAGCCATAACTTACTGCCTGTCCTTTTGGATAGCATTGCTTGATCAGGTACATGATGTAAACATCTGATTACATTGTGCCTGGTGGCATTTTAATGCACCGAGTGCCCTCCCCGAGGACGGGGAAAGGAGAGCGCTCAAAACTGCTTTTGGACACAGCCTCTCTTTGCTTTTATTTCCTGAGGCTCATTAACATGGAAGTGAGGTATGTGGGAAATGGGTGAGGAGAGTGTCTACTCAAAGTTCAAGGCACGCGCACGCACGAATGCACACACACACACACACACACACACACACACACACACGTGGGCGGGGGGGGCTGCTGAGGACCATAGGGAGTGGGCAGGATCCAGCAGCAGGCTTTACTCCATATGCTTCACTGCAATGGGTGGAAGCTCTCCTTTCTGCAGAGTTTTGATTTTTTGTTTAAATTCTTCTAGCTGCGCATCAGAAGTGCCATGATTTATAGGGTAGAATAGCTTCAAGTTCCTCCAGATTAGTTCACCCCCCTTTCTCATTTACTGGCCCTTACAGTCTTAATAGCTCACTCTGAGATGTGTGCAATAGAAAGCATAAGAGGTTTCATTACTTACAACTGAACAGATCAAACAGTAAATGGAGAAACATGACTACTTTCAATAACAGACTACATAGCTTAGTATCTGACAGGGTGGCTCCTCCCAAGAAGAACTGCCAGGATCATCCATGCCAGCCAGGCAGGACACCTGGGAGTTCCAACCCCCAGGGAGGCCTGGAAAGCTATCACAAGGAGAAGGGACTTCTCGGTGGTTGCTCCCCATTTATGGAATCATGGCGCAGTGGTTAAAATGCCTGTACTGCAGGTAAAACTGTGCTCACGACCTGGGTTCAATCCCAGGTAGCAGGCTCAAGGTTCACTCAGCCTTCTATCCTTCCGAGGTCGGTAAAATGAGTCCCCAGCTTGCTGGGGGGGGGGCAATGTGTAGCCTGCATTACTGTAATTAAAATTGTAAACCGCCCAGAGACTACTTGAAGTGGTATGGGGCGGTATATAAGCAGAACACTTTGCTTTTGCTTTTACCTCCAGAAATTAGCCTGGCGACCTCGCTTCAAACCTTTAAAAAACGATTGAAAACTTGGTTTTACAGAATGGCCTTTCGGGACTTCTCAAACATCTAACAAGACACTATTCTTTCTACCGCTTATCTTTTTTGTTCGTTTGTTTCTTATTTCATCAATCACCTGGTTATTTTTACTTTTATTTTAGTTTTATCTCAGTTTACTGTTGTGGATTTATGCAGTTATATTCTGTTTATATTATAGTGTTTGTATTTTGGTTATTTAAATGTGTTACTTTGCTATATTGCGATTTCATGTTGTAAACCACCCAGAGTAGCCCTAGGGCTAGATGTGTGGCATAAAAGTTGAATGAATGAATGAATGAATGAATGAATGAATGAATAACTGCCAGCAGATAACAGAAAGGGGAAGAAAGGCTCAGAACAGAGAGGCATGACCTTCCCAGCCATGAGGACTAAAGGCTGCATGCAAGCCTGAAATAACCCCAATACTTTCCAACACACAATGGCCAATATATTTAAGGCAGGCTTTGGAGAACAGTTCCAAATCTATTTAATTATTTGGTTGGTCTTTAATTGTCATTGTAATTTAATTATTTTTTAAAAAATCTGTAGCTTATCATATTTTTAGTATTGCTTGCTTGCTTGTAAATAAATAAATAAATAAATAAAATTTTCATCAACAAATTTGTCGTGGCCCTAACATCATTAGAAGCATTTTTCTTGTGTAGTGTGTGTGTGTGTGTGTGTGTGTGTGTGTGTGTGTGTGCAATTTGTAGTTGTATAACTCAGATGTTTGAAACTCAGTCTTTACCAGATTTGGAGGGACTCTAGAGGAGAGTAGCAAAAAAAGCAAAAGCAAAGCAAAGCAAAGTGTTCTGCTTATATACTGCCCCATACCACTTTAAGTAGTCTCTGGGCGGTTTACAATTTTTAATTACAGTGTGCAGGCTACACATTGCCCCCCCCCCAGCAAGCTGGGTACTCATTTTACCGACCTCGGAAGGATGGAAGGCTGAGTGAACCTTGAGCCTGCTACCTGGGACTGAACCCCAGGTCGTGAACACAGTTTCACCTGCAGTACAGGCATTTAACCACTGCGCCACGAGGCTCGTACTCCCCTGGACACAAGCTACTCCAGAAGAAAGTCTTAGGGGTCAACTATGACATACAGGTGGCACGTTTTCAGGGGAGGCGAGCAGCAGGAGTTTTCCCGTTGCTCCCAAAGCACCCGCCTTGGTTTGGCACTTTCTCGTGAGGATATCGATCCCGAGGTATCATTTTCCCAGCCACAGATTGCTCTGCAGTCGAGAGTAACATCTCTCAGAGACCTGTAGCTGCCAGGTTCCACCAAGGGGCCACCTGTAATAAATTTTTTATTCCTTCACATCTCAGCTAACAACAACGCCCAGGATCCCACTGGATGGAGCCATGACCGATCAAGGCTGACCCCAGCTGTCCCTTGGTGGGGAGGCATGGCTGAATTCCTAAGTTAGCTGCACTTGGCATTTTTTGCAACCTTGCTAGTTGCCCTTGGAAAGTGTGTCCGTCAATCAATCCCGCTTTAACCAATTGTTCCTTTTTGTGTCTCAAAGACAGCCCCGCCTCACTGCTCTGTGTCTTTCCCCCTCCCTTTCAAACAGTCAATCAATCAGTTGAAGCTTGTTGTTGCAAGCAGCTGTGTTTGTTCTTAGTTTGCTGTTTGTTCTGTTCAAGTGTAAGTAAAGAAACATATCTTATTCCCTCTCTTAACGTCTCTGAGTCAGTTACTGAGACAGTAAATGCCAGTTGATGAGAAGACAGGGCGGAGTAAATTAGGGAACTTGGAACCAGTCCCGTTTGATGAATTCCTGAGCTTCTGTTGCATAGCTAGAGGAAATGAAGCAGAAATTCAAAATTCTTCAAGCGTGGCAACCCTCCATTCGTGGGGGGTCCTTTGTACATTCACACTGTCTACCTACTCAGAAGTAAGCACCCAACAGGTCCAGTGGGCCTTTTACTGCCACCTAAGCGTCTTTGCAATTCCAGACCAGTCCATGCAAGTGATGATGAGCTGTAATAAATAATGTTGCTAACATTTAGCAGAACTAATGTTTTTGGCATTTTGCAAAATAACTCAAGCAAAAGCTGCCCCGGGGGTTTCCAGAGGAGAAGAGTAATGTGACACAGGGAGAGGAATGGATGCTCTTGTCTCTGGCAGCACAGGTGGCAACAACAAATCTATCTGGCTTCAATCAGGGCTCTTCATCATTTCCCCTCACAACAGACCGGTGCAGGCACACAACTTCAGCTTTAATTGTGGCTACAGGCCCCAGAAATCTCTGACCAGCGGCTGTACACGGCTGGCCTCTGGGAATCAGAATTGGCTTCCTCTCAGAGGCCGCGGGTGGTTCCCTTCCCGGGCGAACAAGCTCACACCTGGCAGAGCAAACTTCTCCCAATGGGAACGGCCCCTATTACCTGTTCCGGGTGGAAAAAGTTAAATAAATAAATAAATAAATAAATAAATCCCTGTGGTGTGTGGTTTTTAGGGAGGGAGGCATTCTCTTTAGGTTTTGACGAGTTGTAATGGAGGCTGTAAATAATAATTGGAGCGGTTCCGAAACTCTCCTGAACTGCCTGGCCCCGCCCAACACCATCCTAAGCGCAACACCTTTTACCCGGTCCCGAAATTCCCTTCCGTTCCTGAGATATCAGGAATAATACATTTGCCCCACTTGAGCGGCTGAGGCATTGCCGGCAGAGCCGAGAGCCTGGGGGGCAGAAAACACTAATTTGCACTCAATTTGTCTTGCTACATTATATCAGATAAACCGTGGCAGTCTATTCCGCGGAGACTTCATAAAACAGCAGGAGGGCGAAGATAAGCCCGCCTGCATGTATTAACCAATCAGCGCCCCCGTCATCAATCAATGTCTTATTAATTATGGCCAGGCGGGGGCGCATGAAGGGAGAACCCCATCCCATTGAATTGGCTGAGTAGACCGCTCCGACCAAAAAGAACCATAGCCCTGCCCGGGGAAATTCGAAAACCTTAGCCGATTTGAGTTCCAGGGAAGCGGCCAACCTCTCAGCAGTACCAGCAGTACAGATCCACCCTTCCTACCCAACTCTCAGTTCCAGACATTTGGATAAGGCAGCCTAGGGTAGTGACTCCCCTCGCTACCTCTTATCCGAGCTGCAGTTGCACAGAATTCATAAGAACATAAGAAGAGCCCTGCTGGATCAGGCCAAAGGCCCATCTAGTCCAGCTTCCTGTATCTCCCAGTGGCCCCACCAGATGCGTTTGGGAGCGCATGAGACTAGATCTCTGTCTCCTGATACCACTCCCCTGCATCTGGCCCTTGAAGTACCCTGGTTTTAAGCCTGGGGAATTACACATCTCCATCATGGTTTGTAACCCGTGATAGACTTTTCCTCCAGGAATCTGTCCAATCCCCTTTTGAAGGCATCCAAGCCAGATGCCATCACCACATCCTGTGGCAGGGAGTTCCATAAACTAACAACGCGCTGGGTGAAAAAATATTTTCTTTTGTCTGTTCTTACTCTCCCAGCCCTCATGCCTTCTCCTGCTCATTCATTCCTATAACAGTAGCCCGGTCCCCTTTCCCCTTTTCTCCGCTCTCTGTATTTCTCTATAGCAGTAGACCAACCCCTGCCCCCGAATCAACCAGACAGGGTTTCCCTTCTTGTGAAATCCCCTGGAAATCCGGTTTTCTTGGATCCGGGGGTTCCCGCCAAGGAATAAGAAATGTCCCCTGCTGGTGTATCAGTTAACCCTTTCCTGCCCCTCTTCCCTTATTTCCTCAACCCTGAGACTGTAGCCAGAGACACAGTTCAGGATATGTTTCCTGGACTGATGAATTATTCCCTTCATGCTCTTGGCTCTCAAGGGAATGATTCTATCTGAACAATCATTCTCAAGGACCAGGGACCTCCTTACCTCTAGAAACCTATTTTTTCTACCTCTGCCTAAGCAGGCCTAAACCCTTGATCCAAGGTGACCCCCCATCTCTCTCTCTCTCTCTCTCTCTCTCTCTCTCTTTCTCTCTTTCTCTCTCCCTCTCCTATTTTCCTCCCATCCATCTTCCCTGGGTGTGCTTAAAACTGTGTTCCTGCACTCTGCTGCTTTCTGAACCTACACCATCTTGGGCAAGGCATGGTGACCACATGGCAAGAAGGAAGAATCTTCAGACGGACTCCATTTCTTCAAGACGGCCTCAGCACGCCTCACTCTTGGATGTGTCAAAGATTAAATCGCAGCCCACGGCATTCCATTGTCTTGTTTCCACATTTGCCAGGGATTTGTCTGGCAGCTGAAGACCCTCTCCATTGGCTTTCCTGCTCCCCATTGTGACTTCCCAGCTCCCCATTGTGACTGTTCCGTCTCTCATCGACTTGCTAATTATTCTGTGATTACTCAAACTCTTGGACAATACTGACTCTTTCCTCCCCTATTGTTGCCCCCATAGTCACCCATTAAAGGATAATTTTTGGCCTAATCACACCTGTGAAGGGGTCCTGTTCCAGGACATCAGGAACGTCCAGGACCTCCCCAAAGAGACCCCTGGACTGACCCCCCCCCAAAACACCACCCCTAGCCCAACCCAGAGGAGGCACCACTCTGTGGGGCGGGAAAGGGAGGAAATAAAGATTGTGGGTTTCCTGTTTTGGGTTGCTGAACGCCTCACTTCTGCCTTGGGTGATCCGTTCGCCTTACCATCTTTATTAGGCCTAATAAACTGGTAATATTTGCCTGGATCTCTCTGTGTTGGGTTTCTTCATTGGGTCTTGTGAAATCCAACAGCTTGCAGCAGGACTAGCTTGCTGTGATCTCAACAGTTTGGCGGTGTAATCCTGCTCAGAGGGACATGTTCACAATTTGGGTATGATTCTGGACCCCTCGCTCCTTTGGGACTGCCAGAGGGAAGGCCACCCTTTTTAAATAGTGGAGTCATTGCCCAGATTTGGCTGGACCAGAAAGCCCTATGGATGCTGGTGTATGTGACCTCGCAGATTGACTATTGTAATTCTCACCACATGGGACTTCCCTTGAGGTGGATGTGGAGGCCTCAGCAGGTCCAGAACATGGCAGCTAGACTAGTGCCTGTGTAGTTTATTTGTTGTGCCCTGGGTCCCATTCAAAGATCTGAGGCTTCCTCATATAGTCCTTTGTGGTTTGGGACCATGTTTGTGGTGGGAGTGACTTTTCTGAAAGCGATCTACCCGTGCCACCAGATCCTGCCACAGCAGGCTCCTCCAGGTGTAGATCATGAGGCTAGGCCTTTTAAGCTATGGCACCAATGCCATGGCATCAGCTGCACTGGGCACCCTCCCTCCCTCCTAATGCTTCGGGTACAGAAGTGCTGCTTTTCTGATAGGCCTTTCCACGCCGCTTGGCTTGATTCTTATGTCTCCTGCTCCATCTTTTATTTGGAAAGCATGCCTCTTGCGGTATGCTGTTTCTAACTGCAGGATCATTACATTGATGATCTTGTGCTTTATGATTGCATTTTATTTTACCTGATGCTGTCAAACACCCAGAATAGTGTTTTGGACTAATAGGATGGTATATAAATTGTAAATAAATAACATAACCTAATGATACGGGAGCTAGGACTGAAACAGATGCCACTCCTTTCAGGAGAAGGTACAGATCACCAGTGGAGACTCAGCATCCTTTGTACAAAGCAGGAGAGGAGGCAAATAGGTCAGCCTTCATGCCTACCCCCAGCACATCAGCTAACATATTGGAAAACGGCATTTAATCACAGCCGAAGAGGAAGAACCACAGATTGAAGGAATCATAGAGTTGGAAGAGACCTCAAGGGCCCTCTTGTCCAACCCCCTGCCATGCAGGAAACCCCCATCACAGTCAGGTTTTTTTTGTGCCCTAGGCAGCGGGCAGGGCAGCGGGCGGGCAGGCGGTGGGGGCAGGTGGCGGAGGGGCAGGGGTGGGGGATGGTGGTGGGGGGTGGGGGGCCGTGGGGGCCGTGGGCGGCGGGGCGGCGGGGCGGCGGGGTGGGGCGATGGGTGGCAGGGCGGCGGGGGGGCAGCAGGCTTCCCAGCGGTGGCGATGGGGGGGCGGTGCCCCCTCTCCATTTTGGCACCCTAGGCAACTGCCTAGTTCGCCTTAATGGACACGCTGGCCCTGATCACAGTACAACCCCCCCCCCAACAGATGGCCATCCAGCCTCTGCTTAAAAGCCTCCAATGAAGGAGACTCCACCCTCCTCCTTTGGGGCAGCATCTTCAATTGCCGGACAGCTCTCACCATCAGAAAGTTCTTCCTAATGTTTAAATGGTATCTCTTTTCTTGCAGTTTGATACCATTGCCCTGAGTCTCAAACTAATAAGAGAAAGTACTTTTTCACCCAGAGGATCACTGGTCTGTGGAACTCCCTGCCAGAAGAAGTGGTGACAGCTGTCAGCATGGACAGCTTTAAGAAAGGATTTGGACAAGTTCATGGAGAACAAGGGTATCCGTGGCTATCATGATGGATGCCTAAGGACAACCTCCGGGTTGGAGAGAGAGGCAGGATATCTCTCAATGCCATTTGCAGGGAATCATAAGCAGGTGAACACATCTTCTTGGGAATAACCTGAAGCAAATGGCGTGAGACAGAATGCTGGACTGGATGGGCTGTGGCCTGTTCCAACCAGGCTGTTCTTAGGTTCTTAGGTTCTTACCTTAAAGTCTAACTACAGTATCATATAATATCAGATGGATCTGAAGAACTGGACCCAATCCAGAAAAGCTTACATTAAAATCTAATAGTTAGTTTTTAAGGTGCCACATGTTTTTGTCTTTTGATTTGTATTGTTTTGTTTCTTTGTATTTTGTCTGCAGTTATTGCACAGACTAACACAGCAACCTCTTTCAAAACAACAGTGATGATTATGATGATGCAAGCCACCTATCTATAATATACTACAGTAAATCTATACATCCCATGTAGAAAATCAAGTGACTGGGAGCAATCAATTGACCTAATGAATAGTGCATGACACTAATAGGGCAGTGAATGAATGAATGAATATTGGACAATCAGATCCTAGAAGCAGAAAAATATATTTTGATTTTTGAACTGATAGCTGTTATGAGTTGTTCGGGCTGTTTGGCCGTGTTCCAGAACATGGCCAAACAGCCCGAACAACTCATAACAGCTAGAATCATAGAATCATAGAGTTGGAAGAGACCTCAAGGGCAATCCAGTCCAACCCCCTGCCATGCAGGAACCAGCATCACAATATTTCCAACAGATGGCCATCCAGCTTCTGCTTAAAAACCTCCAAAGAAGGAGACTCAACCACCCTCCGCGGCAGCATATTCCACTGCCGAATAGCTCTAACTGTCATGAAGTTCTTCCTAATGTTCAAATGGAATCTCTTTTCCTGTAGTTTGAAACCATTGCCCCGAGTCCTAGTCTCTGAAGCCATGGAAAACAAACCTGTTCCCTCTACAATATGACATCCTTTCAAATATGACATCCCAGTTCCCTAAGCCGTTCCTCATAAGACATTTCCTCCAGACCCTCAACCATCCTGGTCACCCTCCTCTGCACCCGCTTCAGGTTGTCAACATCCTTTTTAAATTGAGGCGCACAGAACTGGACACAGTACTCCAGATGGGGTCTGACAAGAGCGGAATAGAGTGGTACTATCACTTCCCTTGATCTAGACACTACGGTTCTGTTGATACAACCAAGAATCGAGTTGGCTTTCCTGGCCGCCGCATCACACTGCTGACTCATGTTCAATTTGTGGTCCACCAAGACTCCCAGATCCCTTTCACAGGTACTATCCTCCAGCCAAGTATCCCCCATCTTATATTTGTGCAATTCATTTTTTTTTACCTAAATGTAGTACCCTACATTTCCCTCTGTTGAAATCCATTTCGTTAGCTTTGGCCGAGCACTCTAGTCTGTCAAGGTCTTTTTGGATTTTCATCCTATCCTCTAGGGAATTTGCAGCCCCTCCCAATTTGGTATCATCTGCAAATTTAATTAGCATACTCTCTATTCCTTCCTCCAAGTCATTAATAAAGATATTGAACAGCACTGGACCCAGAACAGAACCTTGGGGCACCCCACTGGTCACGTCTTTCCAAGCTGAAGAGAGGCCATTTATGGTCACCCTTTGGGTGCGATTAGTCAACCAATTACAAATCCACCTAACAGTGGCACTATCTATCTGACTTTCTACTAACTTCTTAGCAAGAATACCATGGGGAACCTTATCAAAGGCCCTACTAAAGTCCAGATAAACAATATCCACAGCATTCCCCTCATCCACTAGGCCTGTAATTCTATCAAAGAACGAGATCAAATTAATCTGACATGACTTGTTTTTAAGAAACCCGTGTTGACTTCTTGTAATGAAACCATTGTTTGTTAAATATTTGCAGACTGCCTGTTTAATAATCTTCTCTAGGATCTTTCCAGGAATTGAAATCAAGCTGACTGGGCGGTAATTATTTGGGTCCTCTTTTTTCCCCTTTTTGAAGATGGGGACAACATTAGCCCTCCTCCAGTCGATGGGGACTTCCCCTGTTCTCCAGGACTTCTCAAATATTATTGCCAATGGTTCTGAAATTACTTCCACCAGTTCTTTTAATATCCTTGGGTGTAATTAATCTGGCCCAGGAGGCTTAAATTCATTTAATGTTTCCAGGTGTTCCTGTACCAGCTCTCTACCTATTCTATGTTGTAATTCCTATCCTACCTCATCTAGTCTTTGTCCCAGTGGATCTCTTTCTTCCTTTTTGGAGAAAACAGAGGCAAAGAAGGTGTTGAATAGTTCTGCCTTTTCCTTATCTCCTGTTAGTAACTGGTTATTATCGCCACACAGAGAGCCTATCATTTCCTTATTTTTCCTTTTGCTGCGGACATAACTAAAGAAACCCTTTTTACTATTTTTAATGTCTAAGTTCATTTTGCCCTTTAGCTTTCTTTTTTACCATCTCCCTGCATATATTAGCTGTTTGCTTATATTCCTCTTTGGTGCATTTCCCATTTTTCCATTCCTTGTACTTGTTTTTCATCTGAATGAAAAAGCAAACCATGGTCCAAGAATCTGAATCGTTCCTGCCGGCACCATCTCCCAAGCCAATTGTTAACTTCCACTATTGTTCTTTGCCTTTGTGGGCCACGTCCTTCTACAGTGAGGAGAGATGAGATTACCACCTGACCACCCAGGTCCTTCAGCTTCCTACCTATGTCTTTGTACGCTTCTGCGATATCCTGAAAGCTGCGTTTGGAAGTATCATTAGTTCCTACATGGACCAAGAGAAAGGGGTTAGAATCAGAGGACTTTATGAGTCTCGTCAGTCTCTCAGTTACATCCTGAATCTTGGCTCCAGGGAGACAGCAGACCTCCCTGTTCATTTTGTCAGGCCTGCAGATGACCGCTTCTGTTCCTCTAAGCAAGGAATCCCCAACCACCACCACCCGCCTCCTCCGAGGCTTGGTAGATGCCTCCTGGTGCGCTGTAAGGTTTGGATTCCTTTGTGCAAGGTCTTGAGGCTGCTCTTGGTGCAGTTCCTTCTCCTGGTCGATAAGGGAGAGAGGTTGGAATCTATTTTGCAACTGCAAACTTTCTGTCTGTTTCCTAGCTATCAGATCCCAGACGTGTAAGCCTTCGAGAATACATCTTTTGAGCCCATTCAACAGCCAACATGCTGGTCTTGAGACCAAGTCAGTTTCCCCAGCGACGGAATACCTACTTCTGATGTAGGGACAAAGCTTGGTCATCAGTTGAACACAGGAGAAGGCACTTAGCACCACTCTGGCCACCGACATGGTAACAGACATCAAGGGTGGTGAATCGTTGTCACTTCAGATGTTTTGGCCTACAACTCCTTGAACAGCGAAGCATGAATAATTGATAGAAAAATGTCTAGACTCTAGAAGCTGTGGAAATGGACGTATTGTTGGAAAAGTTAGAGGACCAACCAAAGCTGGGAAGTGTTCTACAGAGGAATCTGCAATAACTTATGAAAGAGAA
>JAHTLZ010003617.1:0-17197 GCA_023846285.1 Phrynocephalus versicolor
TTTCCATGATGCACATCCTTACAGGAAGAAAAAAAGGAAACCTCCACAAAAAAAATGAGACAAAAACAGTAAAAACTGGTTTATTAGCATTTCCCAAACATAGGCTGTGACTATAGGATAAAATACTGTGGCATTATATATAATGAATCAACTGATCACATGGAGAAAATTCTGTTCAAATCATTCCAGCTTGAAAAAAGTGGAAGCCGTAGTGGTAGGAGGGAAAATGCTGTGTTAGGACCAAAAAGGGCTGGACCAGTCTGAAGGTCAACTCAAATTGGTCCAGCCCTTTTTGCTCCTAGCGCAGTTTCCTCCCCCCTCCTGCCACTGGGATTTCCATATTTTTCAAGTCGGAATGATTTGAACAGAATTTTCTCCATGTGATCAGTTGATGCATTATTGTAAAGATGGGGCAGGGGTGCCATTAAGAACAACTTTGAAATGCTGGCACCATTTCTGGAAACCTGTACAACCATTTCAAAACAAAGCTTCTTGACAGTGAACCACAAAATGGTCACATCGTTGACTGCAAATTCAGCTGAAATACAGGTTCCAAATCAAATTGCAACAAATCAATCAGCCATTGTAGTTGCAGCCATAGGTTCAGACCATCCACAGCCAGTCACTCCTACCTGATTCCTTTTCTCCAGTTTTCATATGGATACTTGGTTGCTTGCCCTATGCATGTGTGGAAGGTGTGAACATTTGTGAATGTCCATGCATGTGTCACATCTGTACATGTGATACACTTGTGCTCCAGCTTTGCTTGTCACCCATCTGTACCCACTGATAACTGCACTAGCTTCTGTCTCACAATCGGCCCATTGTGGAGTGCAGGTGGGTTGTTAGGGAAGACATATTGTGTTAGTGCGATTGTTAGCCCCACTCTAAAGAAAATGTTGGGGACGTTATGCTGATATATAAGATGGAGAATTTTGAAAGGTCATTGGAAGGCCATTCTCAATGTCATATAAAATATTGTATCCCCCAAAAGATGTATCGTACCTGGTGTATGAGAACACATATTGATGGAGTTCATTCCTTTTTCACTGCATACATACTGTATATACTCAAGTATAAGTTGACCCAAGTATAAGTCAAGGTCCCTAATTTAACCCCCAAAAACTGGGGAAATTTATTGACTCGAGTATAAATCTAGGGTGGGAAATGCAGCAGGGCCTGGCAGCTCCTCCTTTGTGAGCTGGGCAAGTGGTGTGTGATGTTTAAAATGACTTTTAGCCACCAAGGCAAGTGCTTGTTTCAGTGGCTAAAAGTATTGACCCGAATATAAGTTAAGGGCCCCTTTTTCAGCCCCAAATTAGGGCTGAAAAACTGGACTTATATTCAAGTATATACAGTATATCCTGTTGGATTGGGGTAAGTAAATCTTTTGTCATAAAATGAGTGAGTGCAAGCAAACATTATATGACCGAAACATTTTCAAATAAACCTTTCTCAAAATAAGCCAAAATAGAGTCTTTCAAGTGTGAAAGAGAACATTATGGCCTATTATAGGAATGTTATTGCCAAACATTTTGCTACAAGTATTTACAAATGGTATCCAGAATGTCTTTGCTCTCTTTTTCTGTTCTATAAGTAAAAAGCACATGCTTTAAATTGGGAAAAGTTTAAGAGAAATGTTTGTAAATAAGGATCCAGAAAAAAAATACCAACAAAATACACCCACCCTGAAAAACAGAGTAAAGAGTTCTATGTTTATCTTTCCATTACTTCAAAGAAAGTTACAGCAAAAATGTGCTTTTAAAACAAATGCTTTCCAAATGTTTATTACTTTGATGCCCCAGAGGAGCTGAATCATTTCCCAGACCTTCTGCTCCTTGCAGAGAACTAAATGATAGCAGAAATTGCAATTTGAAAACAATATATAGTTTCACTGGAGTCATCTTGAAGTAACTATCTTGACATGCTTAACGGTTCAAGGAAATAATATCTCTTCTCTCTCCCCCCCCCTTCTCTTGCTTCTAAAAGCACAATTCTATGCATACTGGCTACTCCCAAGTACAAACTATTCTATTCAGTGGATCTTACTCCCACGTAACCATGTGTGGAAGTGCAGTCTTCATAAATAAGGGCCAAGAGTTTGCGGGTAAAAAAAAACCTTTAAACCATCAGTATTCTCTATTTCTAATTAAAACCAATATGTACTAAGGATTCATTATAGCACATTACTTTAAATATGTGTACGAACAGAAAAAAAGTGGTTATAACTTAAATTCCTGCCACAGGAAGTGCTTAAATTACTTCTGTGTCTTATATGTTTACCTGTTCAAGGAATTAATTAGAGACTGAAATCAATTGATAGAGGAAGGAAGAATCAATTTAAAGAATTAGGTCGGCTCTCCTCCTCCTCCTCCTCCCAGTGACATGTCAAAAATAGAGATGGGCACAACCAGAAAAAATTATGTTTCGAATTGTCATTTTTCGGGACGGGTCCATTTCGGGTCGTTTCCGTTTTTCGTGAAATTTTTCAAAAATTTGTCGTTTCATTTTTTGTTTTTTTGTTTTTCGTTTCTACCCGCTTTTTGTGCAATTTTAAAGCATTTCCAGGGGCTGCCAGAGCTTTTTATGCCCTCTGTGGCTGCCAGACCTGCCCAGTCCGAAACCTGGGCATGCTATTGGTTGAAGTTTTCCAAGAATTTACATGATCCCATCACATGGCTTGCCTCCATGTTGTGGCTGGAGTGGCTGGCGACATCCATTTTGTCATCCTTAAAGTGAAAAGAAAAATACATTGTGATGGGAGAAGACAAAACCAAACGTTTTAAGGACCCCAACCCCCTGGTAGGTAATAATTTCAAATAATTTTCGCATTATCGCTGCATTTTAATGGATGTCCAGGGCGTTTTAATACCCAAGAAATCAATATTAGGCATCTGGGAGCCATTTTGGGTCAATGTCCCCAACTCCCCTTAAAGGAAAAAAAATACATCGATCTGAGAAAAGACATAAATGCACGTTTTAAGGACCCCCACCCCCCTGGTAGGTATTATCAGAGAGTATAAATAATCATTGCTGCATTTTTATGGATGTCCAGGGCGTTTTTTAACATTTAAAAAACAGCTCATTTCATTGCGCGCCGCCAGTAACGGAAACGAAACTAACGACCACAATTTTCATGGGTCGTTTCGTTCCATTCAATTTCCAGCACAATTTTCGTTTGTCATTTCGTTACGTAACGGAAACGACAAACAAAAACGGAACTGAAAATTTCGCCGAGTCGTGCCCATGTCTACTTGGATATCCAAAACTCACATTTTTGCATTACTCATTTAACAGAATATGTTAGAAGCTAAGTTGGCCTTTCCTCTCCAGAGGTAGCTCTAGGACAGTGATGGCGAACCTTTTAGAGACCGAGTGCCCAAATTGCAATTCAAAACCCACTATTATTTTTGCAAAGTGCCAATACAGTAATTTAACCTGTATACAGGTGGCTATGAAGGGGCAATGTCGGGTGCCCACAGAAAGGACTCCGAGTGCCACCTTTGGCATCCGTGCCATAGGTTCACCATCACTGCTCTAGGATAAACAGTGCCTTGTCCAAAGATAGCTTTAAGCATCCTATCATCGGCAGCTCAGTTTATTATCCCCTTACTTGTGCTTGGCACCCCAATAAGCTTGGTGTTTATTAGAAAACCTAGAATACTCTTTTGTGAATCACCTTCATTCATCTTCTGCTTAGCAGCTCAAATCTGCAAAAAAGCAAAACGAAAAAAAATTAAGGGCTATAAGGAACCTCCACTCACACAGTGAGCACTCTCTCATTTTGCCATTTCCCCTTCTCACAGCAAACTCCACACCAGCATCCTGACTTTTGCCTTCCTAAAAAGGATTCTAAATCCTAAAAGAGACATTATGAAAGATACCAGTGAACTGCAGTGAGGAGGAGGAAGAGGAAGAGGAGGAAGGGAAAAGGGCATTGTTTTAAAGAGCTGCATTTACTACTCTGTAAATTGCACCCACTTCACAGGAAGAGGGAACCAACTTGGGATAAAGTGATCCAGTTTCTGTAA
This sequence comes from Phrynocephalus versicolor, assembly GCA_023846285.1. Classification (NCBI taxonomy): domain Eukaryota; kingdom Metazoa; phylum Chordata; class Lepidosauria; order Squamata; family Agamidae; genus Phrynocephalus; species Phrynocephalus versicolor. The sequence continues at coordinate 4,032 of JAHTLZ010003617.1, forward strand.
TGAGAAAAATACTTTGAATTCGAGGGTTCAGCAATAATGTCTAATGATAATTCAATATTAATTGAACAGTATGTGAACAATGTGATTTGAAATCATTGGCCTGTGCTTCGAAGCCCTAACCAATCATTTGCCCAGTATTACTCAGCATGTGAGCTGGAAAGTGGTGAGAAGTACTCCTTCCTAACATTACTTCCTTCATCTGGAAAGTGATGATGATGAATCTGCAAGGAGAAGCTGCTGTTCATCTGATGCCTTTCCATGAGAGCATGAACCAAAGAAAAACAGTTGACTTGCTTGCACTGAAAGGCTCTGTAATAACGGGGAAAGTTCCCCTTCAGAAGCATCACCTTCAATGGAAGGAGAGCATCAATTTGTCCTAGAGCAGGCCTGCCCAAAGTCCGGCCCGGGGGCCAAATCCGGCCCGTCAGGCCATTCTGAGTGGCCCGTGGCTGGCTGGCCCGCCCCTCCCTCCCCCTCCTTCACCCCATGTTTTTCTAAAAAATCTTCTGCCAACACTGACACCACTGGGAAGCTTGGGCGGATGGGCGGTCTGTCGCCACTGGCCCCGCAGGGGAATGTGTGGGGGTGGGCAGGCCAGCTGGCCTCTGCCACCACCAAGGAGCTTTGGAGTGGGCTGACAGGTGAGCTGTCGCCACCGCTGGGGAGCTTGGGGGGTGCAAGGTCGCACCGAACGCCTCTTCCAAGGAGCGACCTGTGGCCACAGCTCCCTGTGCTTCCTTTGGTCCCCACCTCCCTTCCTTCCTCCCTTCCTTGTTCCCCACCTTCCTTCCTCTCTTGGTTTCCACCTCCCTCCCTCCCTCCCTTGTTCCCTGCCTTCCTTCCTGTGGGTGGGGCTTATGGGTCAGTGGGTGGGGTTTGCAGTGGGGGGGGCAGGGTCAGGGAGCAACCGGCCCCTGACACATTCTCAGCCACCAAATCTGGCCCTCCTTACAAAAAGTTTGGGCACCCCTGTCCTAGACAAAGCAGGGTGAGTATTCCTGTATAGAGGTATTTTCCACCATCACCAGTAGGTATTCTACATGGTTTTATTGAGACTGAGGCCAGTCTGGACTTATAATGTTAATTTCATGAATGAATTTGACACCCATGTATTTTTATTATTTTAACAGATTGAGCAGCCTCAGAACTATGGGGAGAAACCCCTGCTCACATGAAGGATCTAAGCAAGAGCAAGAACTTAGATCTTCTGAGAATCCCTTGCTTTTGTGTAAAGCCTGCATGTGAGCAGGAGTATCTCCTATGCAGACATGCTACTTTCCAAATAGTGAAAGTAACAGAAGAAAGGGAAGAGACCAGAGTTGCTCCTTTGTACGGGCCTGATAACACCAGCCAAATGCCCCCCCCCCCAAGTTGGAATGATACTTTCCATACCTCTGTGCCAAATTGTGGACAAGTGGTATATACACAGACTGAACACTCCCAATTTGATTTGACATTTCTGATTCATTTATTTGTATTCAAATGTTGCGGCGGATCAAATTGTAGAACTGGTTTATTCCCATCACTTGTTTCCTGGTGCCGTACACTTCCTTACTTTATATTTGTAGAGGTACTTCATAAAGGTTTTTTGATCTTCTTCAAAGCCACTCTTGCACCTTATGGCTTGGCTTGATTCAACTGTATTCTGGATTATGTGAATTGGCTTTGTGGGAAGCTGGGACACTGACAGCCTTACAGAATAGGGTGAGGAGACCACAGCAACCATCTTCCCCTGTGCATGATCCTACCTTATGGTTTCTCCATATGGGATCACTTTGAGGATCCTCTATATGGCCCTCATCAGCCTATGCTTCCCTCCCCCCTCCCTACACCAGCAAAGGTCAGGTGTACCCACTGCTGCCCCTCCACTGAGACCCATTTTGTGGTCTTTTCTGAGGCAATGCCTTCATCTTGATTGCTCTGTCTTCTGTTTGACATTACCACATGCAATACTAGTAAGGAATGATCCAATACATTATCGGAACAAAACAGTACAACCCTCTCAGCAAATAGGAAATAAACCACAGAAACACATTTGGCCAAGAAAATTATTCAACACTTGTTGTGCATTATGTGATGAAAAATTTAAGCAACAATATACCTGGGATATAACTAGGGAATATTTGGCTAGTATGATCAGGCCCTCGGTGTGTTAGTACCAGATAGGTAGATAGTTACTTTTTAGAGCTCAATGAAAATTCACATTAACTATTTTCATGTTTTTAACATGACATCAAGTTTCTTCTGAATTCCTTTTTCAATCCCATCTTTTTCCAAGTTGTTCCACAGATTAATCTGCCATCCTGGTGTAACTGAAATGAACTGAAGTTAAAGAACAATTGCTCTAAAGATTTTTGTGCCAAAACCCAATCAACACCAAGAAGTCAAGTGGAAAACTGCCATATGCCTCCTGTTGGCTATTCATACAGTTTTGCTTTCTTCATAGTGCTTCTGTTAATTCTGATATTTGTTTAATTTATTCCAGCCTTGGTGAAAGATGCTTCTTTTCAGGATGTAACACAATCCTGCCCGTAATCAAATGTATTCCAGTTTTAGTCCTCTGGACATAGAGCAGAATTGGGAAGTGATATTAAAATAAATATATCCTAATAAGCCTGGACTCATAGAAATATCTCTTACACAAGAATTATCTTTGCTGTATCCTGTATCCTCAAGTGTAAGCAAACAATAGATAAACAAAGCAAAAAAAATCAATGATAGATGTCTTTGCTTTAAGCAGTATTCAGGGAACAAAGTAGCTGACCTAACTGGTAATGTAATAAACCTTTTGTTCCAAAAATTGTAAATACCTAGGTAGAGCTCCCTGCTAGGCATTTAAAATGCACCTTCCTTCCTTCCTTCCTTCCTTCCTTTCCATTCCACAAAGAGCAATGGTCTTTACTGATGGCAGTAATCCTTGGGAGCTGCCATGCTCTATAAAGTGATCACTGTTATGATGCATTTGCTCTAGATTTGCATTCTAAAAACCTCTTAGGAATGCTGATTAAATGCATGCAGATGGCAATGAAAAATGATTATCTAACATTTCACATTATGTCACCTGCTTCTTTGAGAGCTTAGCATAGTTCTTGATTGGCCTTTGCAATTGTTTGGTTTCAATTTTGGGTTTTTGTTTTATTTTTTGCTTTTGAAGACGAATTATGTTAAATGACATGTGAAATTGTCAATGGCTATAAAAGATTTCTTTCAAGAAGGCATTAAGGAGCAAGTGTTAACAAACATGCTCCAATGTTTGTTTAAGGATGAATTCACTTCTGCAAAATCCCAGTCATGTGAAAAATTCTGCATTTTCTGTTTAATTTCTATTGACAGCTCTAATTTCTATTCCCCAGAAAGTTTCAAAAATTGTCTTTGCCCTCTATGAACCAGGAAATGACACATACAAACACAGAAACATCCTTTTTTCTAGTTCTTTTATACCTCTTTGTCTCTTCCTTCATGCCCCTACTCTGTCCTCCCATTGTGTTCCCCATCCTTATAGTTTTCTTTTCCTCTTAATTAGTCAGTATTCCATGACCACTGAAAAATCACTGGCATGCAGATTACATTCTCGAGACCCCCCCCCAATGAAATTTTGTGTTTTTATCAAACTCCATAAGACAGGAGTCAATAGTCTAGATTCTGCTCGATTATGTTGCTTCCATCAATAGATATGGGGGCATAATGGTCACTCTATCCTGCTCTAGCCCTCCCACATGACAAAGACTCCTGTTCCAAATGACAGAGAACCCCTCCCCCCCATACAGGCTTTGAGTCTCATATAATTTTGCTGAAAGAAAAAGTCATGCTTTCCAGCGATTTCACTTAAGCACTTTCACTTGTACGTATCCATAGGTATGCCCATCTCATTTTACTTATTTCTACTCCATGGTACTTTTTTAAGACACTAATTAATGAATTAAACATTTCAAAGACATTAATTAAACTTTTCTACTATTCTTCTGGCTCAGGACATTCAGAAGAACAGACAACATTGTCAACCTCATGGCTTGGTCAAGGAGGCCCAAACTAACAATTAAGCCACATTGCTCTGACTTTCCTCGTGTGGAGAGACTTCAGGAGGGCCAGAAATCTGAAGAAATCTTCCTGCTTGATACTCCATCCCAGCACTTTGGAAAACCCTGACTATGTAGTGTTCCAGGGAGTTGCCAACATCCCCAAGACTGAGTATACCAAAATATCCACAAAACATAAGGAATCCAGTAGATGGTAAAGGCAAAGTCTTCTTTAGCATCAATAAGCCCTCTTTTCACAAAATAAGTGAACTGCTGCAAAATTGTATTATTTATTGAAGATGATGTAAGAAAAAGACAAAAGGCAAACAGTTACAGTTTCCAAAAAATGCTTGCGAAAATTCAAAAGCATTTAAAAAGTTATGGAGCTAAAGAATTAAAGGCAAACTCCTTTTCAGAAGAGTTCCCACAGAAAATGAGGGAGTGTTCTCTACCCCCATTTCACCCCTTTCCCCCATTAACTGAGGAGTGTAGTCAGAATACTAAAATAAAAATCATTGGCCGAAATCCTGCTGCATAGTTATGCCAGCGGAAGAGAAACAGAGTAACTCATGGGAGCAAGCTGTGGTCAGTTAACAAGTCCCCACTTGTGTTGCCGACTGCATGTCAACTGAAGGACAATGAGGAATCCAAATAAAGACTTATTGATTAGTGGACGTTTGCTGATACTTGTTATGATATTTCTTCATTGCTGGTTTAATTATGGGACAGGATATTGACAATTGTGAAAGGCATTTAAATACAGTAATATTTTCTGAACAATATGGACCAGAATCATATTGTGGTCTATGGCCACGTTTTATAACTTTCTCCAGATGATTGCAGATAATTCACAGGGTGCTGGGACACAACTTGGACACATCCTTGGTCATGTATATGATTGTACAACCAAAAACTGCTCAGACACATCAGCAATTAGCTGCAATTAACTCCAGCAAGTTAAGCAAAGCACCTATAGGATTCCAGACATTGTCTTTAGAAAGACACATTTATTTGGTGGGCTGATTCGTTTTTTAAAATAGGAAGTGTCCTAGAATATTTGGCAAAACCAAAAGTAGTCAATATCTGAGGTCCAGTGTGCAGACTGGTATAGAAAATGTTGACTGTGTTCTCTCCAGATCCATATTTGGGAAATTTAAGATCCCACTTAGCAATCATCCTTAGTGATTTTCAAATTCTCCTGGTCTCTTCTTTCACGATTCTAATAAAATGATGATCGTATCATAAGCAGTCACTATTTCACTCCTTGTTTCTGTAGCATGCTGAAGTAATTTAGAAGCAATCTTTTGCAGCAATATTGCTCCTTACAGTCGTTTTCACCAAGTTACCGGAAAACTCAAATGGACCACAGTGCTCTCTCTTGGTCTCACTCTCTTGCATTCAGTGAACAGTGATAACACAGAGAGGTGTAAAGAGTAGCTCTGAAATCCATCTGTAATGGAGCTTTATTTTAGGAAAGCCATTTTAACTGCTTTCAGAGATAGTCTGTGATCATTCCACTTTTCTCCCCTCTGATTGAGACTGTGAGAGGATGTTCATCCAAAAACCAATGTTCAACACTAGAGAAATCTTTCCTCATGGAGAAATTGTGTGGCCTGTCAGTGATTAATGCTGCAGTGCTATGTCACTTTGCTGGAGTTTCGTAAGGTGAGGTATAATATCTAAAATGGTGTAAGAATAATGAAACGGGTTGTATGGTTACAATGTGAGAGCTAATTATTTGCCTGTGGGGCAATGGTCCAAAGCCTGCACATATTCAACTCAAATGCTCAAAGATCTCAGAGGTTGCCAAGTAGGAAAAAACAAAGCATGTCAGCATGAAAACATATCACTCAGGTGTCCCTTCTCATTTAAATTGTGTTAGCAGAACATAAGACCTGCTCATCTTATCATGATGTTCGATGAAAAGTGAAGTATTCTTGTGTTCAGTGTGCCATAAAAGAAAACTATTTACCTCAAGCTAAAAATAAATTCCTAGTTAGTATGTCATCTTTCATTAAAAGTACAGGCACATTGATTTCAGGAACTACATTTAAATCTGATGCCTGAGTTTTCTAGAGTCTGCAAATATTCTCTACTGGATATAAATCAGGCATACCCAAACTTCAGCCTTCCTGATGTTTTGGACCACAACTCCCAGAATCCTATGCCTGTACTTCCAATGGCAAAGGACTGTGGAAGTTGTGGTCCAAACCATCTGTAGGGCCGAAGTTTGGACATGCTTGATATAAATTGTTCAGTAGCCATGAGAAATTTGCACTGCAAAATTTTTTTCCTATTTCATGAATCCACATTACATAGAATAATTAACAGATCAGACAATCTCTTTCTGAAGGTGTATTCAATGTGGCAGTCACTGAAGATGGGTGGGCCACCATGAGGTCAAGGACAAGAAAAAGCCCGCTGGAGGATATGCCAATAAGGTATTTTAAAACCTAACTTAGGCTGGCAACCATTTGGTGGAAAAGTTTAGAGAAATGTGTCTTGTTTGGTTGGCTATCTACTCCCACAAGGCTTTTCCACTCCTGTCTGAGAAGGGAAAAAATACCAGATTGTGCCAAAATAAACACAGTATAAAGCATTCAATTTTATATTCTGACATTGAAATAAATTCTCATATGTTGCCTTGAGCTATTAGTATCATGTCCTTCTGGCTTGTGGGAAACCATTTCTAAGGGATTACTTCCAGTCAACATCCCAGTTAAGGCATTTGAACCAGGGCATTGCTCAGTCCATATCCAAGAGATGCTTCTGCCCTGCTCTCTTCTGTCTCTGGTTTTGTCACCTGGAACACAAAGAAGGCAGCTAGTCTGAAGAGGAGATCAGATTATAGTCTGTCATAAACTTCAAATAAGAACATCTTGCGAAGGGCAGTACATAGATCTAGTAAACAATCATGGAAGATCAAACCCTTCAGGCAGCTTTCTTCATTCATCTTCTCATCTCCAACTTGAGTTACTCCTTAGTACTCTTTGATCAGAAATGGAGATGGTGTGATTCTCCAGAAGATGTAAGAGCCCAACCCAGCAAAGCCAATGGTGTGGGCTTATAGAAGTTCAACAATCCAACACTATTCATAATAAAGTTTTGGGGGCAGCATTACCTGAACAGATAGAAGAGCAAAGTATGGTCCTTTTGATATGCAGGTACTGCAACTCTCCTCACTCCAGCCTTTAATAGTGGCTATATATTAATAACACAGCACGATGGACATCTAACAACATGTGGATATCCACAATTTACTTGTATAAGGAATAACTGATTGTTGCTTGGCGAGAAAGAGAAGATACCAAGGTAAATTCCAGTGTTCCATGATAAGCTCTTCAAATTCAAAACTGTAATGCAAGCCTTTGTCAATGGGGTGCCTTTATTACTAGGTTAAGTTTAAATGCACTTGTCTAGCCTTTTCTTGGTAGTTCAAAGGCAGTATCTGAAAGAGCCAGTGGCAGGAAGATATTTCCTTTCCTGATTACATCTACATCACGGTGAGTACAAAACAATACAAACTGACTCATCAGAGGGAGCAAGAGGAGACTGCTGTCACCAATGGGAAGATCAAAATAATTTGATTAAAGCTGACCTGAAAATAACTGGGAGAAAGAGAATGTGCAAAAATGGTGCCATCTCTTGCCTAATAGAGCCATTACCCTTTTCATGGCAGAAAAGATGTGAAATTCTCAGCATCTACTATTATTATTATAGTTCTTCAGAAATTGTCACATATATAATGAATCACCCACAATTGCTATCTACAGCTGTAAAATCTGAAGGCTTTGAACTCATCTCTGCTAATGAACCATTGTCGGTGGAAAAGCGTTGCTCTAACCTTAGGGCAAATCTGACTTCTCTACCAGCTGGAGTAGGGAAAGGAAGTTCAGGGATCAAGTTAGAATCTTCTGTATAATTAGTGGTTCCCCATCCCTCCAAAGGAAGTGTCTAGCAAAAACATATGTTCTGTTTTATACTGTATCAACCATTACCTTTTACTATCTAGGGAAACAAAACTGATTTTCACTTTTTTAAAAAAATAATCCCTCTTGTTTCGGGGGATAGTGGCTGGGAAGGCCCATTACTGGCTTATCACTTCTATTTAGAACACAGTAACACTGTTGTCAGGCTCTACCAAATTCCCACTTTCTTCTGTTGCCATCATTGTTGTCGTTGTTGTCTTCATCCTCCTTCTCCTCATCATCACTAGGAAACTGACCTCACACACAATGTGAAATACCAGTTTCCAAATCTTTCCAGGTCATTGTCGCCCCTGGTAATCCTGTCTTGGGAATTTGAGGACCCCTAATCCAGAATGTGCAAATTCATTAACTTGATAATGTGAAGCAGACCTCTTTATAACTGGACCTCTATGCTGAAACTATTTTTAACATGCTATGTAACTACTGGGAGCCTGTTGTCAAATGATGATTTCTGCCCCCTCCCACCAAAAAAGTCCCAGGAATAAATCCTTGGTGGTTGCTGCTCTCTACCACCAGAGGAAATTGGTTACATTGTCACTAATAAAATAAAAAAATGCAAGATGAGCTTTCAATGACAAGCCACCTTTATCAAAGCATTTTACCAAAATACATTATGGCAAAAGATGTAGTCCGCCAGGCATTGAGATTCATGGCCAGATGATATCAGCCAGGTGCTGTTCTGATGGGGCAGGAAGCATGACTGGTGTTAAAACTGCATCAAAGTCCAGGACTGGTCTTTCAAACCCAGCTCTCTAAACAAAGGGACATAGTCCATGCCCAACTAATCCCCTTCCCTCCATTTGGCTCTTTCAAGACCATAGTCCCTGTGGTCCGAGGGGGTGTAAGGAAGGAGGCAGAAGCAAAAAATAAAAAAAATGTATTCCATTTGGAGGTTGGGCAAAATTTAATAAAACTCAGGGTGGGCATGGACTATGTCCCTTTTTATCAGAACAATGCTTGGCTGATATAATCTGGCCACAAATCTCAATGCCTAGCAGACTACATCTTTTGCCAAGAATGTGTTTTGGTACAATGCTTTTATAAAGATGGCTTGCCATCGAAAGCTCAGCTTGCATTTTTGTATTTTATTAGTAGTGACTAGACATGGGCACAACTCAGCAAAATTTTTGTTTTCGTTTTCGTTTTTTCATTTCATTACGCAACGAAAATGAAAACAAAAATTTTTAAAAACAAAACAAAAATGGAAATGGAAACGAAAAATTTTGCTGTTTTTCGTTTTCGTTGCGGCAATACATTGAACTGAAAAGAATGCTAACGAAACAGAAATTTTTCTTTTTCATTTTTGTTTTTTCGTTTCGTTATGCAACGAAAACAAAAACGAAAAAATTGCAAAAAACCCAACGAAAACGAAAATGAACCGAAACGGACCCCTCAACAACCAAACAACAAACGAAACACCATTTTTTTGAGTCGTGCCCATCTCTAGTAGTGACCTATAAAGGTATCACCTAACCTAGTTTTGCATTTTTATTTTTATTTTATTTTTTGGGCACAGGGCTCGACCCCCTCTTTCACTTCTGTGGTTATATTGGGGTAGTGCTCTAACAGTTAAGACATTTTTCCTGATGATATTCAGCCTAAATCTGACTTCCTGTAGATGATCAAGAACAGATCCTGCCCCACTTCTGGATAAAAAGTGCTATCAGATCTCACATCCGTCTACATTTCTCAAGGCTAAACATGTCCAGTTCATTCATCCTTTCCTCATAAGACCTGATTCCCAGATTAATTCAGATGCTGTCAGTGGACAAACAAGCTCACCCTCCTGTTTTTTTTTTGTTTTTTTTTTGCGGAGATATTTGCTTTTTATACACAATGCTACTCCATCTTCCCTTCTATTCTTTTTATTCACTTTGAACAATTTATTTATTTATTTATTTATTTATTTATTTATTGTATTTATATCCCGCTTATTATCAAAGATCTCTAAGCGGCTTACAAAGCCACAATTGGCACAGATAGTCACAATTGAACAAACAGACGATACACACAACAAACTAATATAGTTAAAAACCTGATAGTGTTCCTGATACTATCTAATAAGAATCTAATAGAAATATCATTCAGAGACATGGCGATGGCGGGGTAAAAAAAAAAAAAAAACCTAGGAATCGCCGAAGGCCTCCCGGAAGAGGTAGGTTTTTAAAGCCTTCCGGAAGGCCAGCAGGGACTCTGCAGAGCGCACTTCAGGAGGGATGGAATTCCAAAGGCTAGGGGCCGCCACTGAGAATGCCCGGGCCCGAGTACTCGACTTCCGGGCTTCTCGGGGAGTGGCGACCCGCAGCAAGTGCGCTCGCGCCTGCCGAACAGGACGGGCCGAGGTGGATCGGTATATCCTTCATTTTCAGTATTCCAGTCATAGAAAATATTCCGCCAATTTTCAATTATCCCTATCAAGTCATATTTACCCTCCTGAACTAGGATATCCAGTTTTTCTCCCATACTCCTGGCATTTGTGTATAGTCACAGAGAATGCTTGATTTAGGATCTGCTTTCCTACAGTTTTTGAAGATTGTTATTGGACCCCATTAGAAGTGCTCTGTCTGTCCCTCTTTTTATACATAAGCCTTCATCTTTGCTTACTTCTGAGTTTGCATCTCCATCCAACTTCAAATTAAGTTTAAAGCACTCCTAATGAAGTTCTTCATGCTGTGGCCAAATACATTCTTCCCAGATCTTATGAGGTGGAAACCATCACTTGCCAGACATTCATCTTCCAGCCCATGGTCCATAAGAACATAAGAACATAAGAAGAGCCATGCTGGATCAGGCCAATGACCTATCTAGTCCAGCTTCCTGTATCTCACAGTGGCCCCACCAGATGTGTTTGGGAGTGCATGAGATTAGATATCTGTCTCCTGATGCCACTCCCCTGCATCTGGCCCTTGAAGTACCCCAGCTTTAAGCCTGGAGATTGCACATCTCCATCATGGTTTGTAACCTGTGATGGATTTTTCCTCCAGGAATCTGTCCAATCCCCTTTTGAAGGCATCCATGCCAGATGCCATCACCACATCCTGTGGAAGGGAGTTCCACAGACTAACAATGCACTGGGTGAAAAAATATTTTCTTTTGTCTGTTCTTACTCTCCCTAACTAAATCTCTCATATCAGCACCATCTTCGTAGCCAGTCATTCTCCTGAAGTATTTTCCTTCCCCTTTCTCTTCCTTGTCTGTGTACTGATAGGATGGGAAAAAAGATAATCAGTGCACCAAAATCTTTGAGTTCCTTCTCAGAGCTGATGTGATTTCTTCATAGCTCCCCTTGGCTGTGTCATTACTTCCCATGTGGAAGAGAAGAAGCATATGTGTACTGTATCTGTGAATTTGACAAAAGATGGCAGTCCTTCTAACACATGTTTAAGTTTCAGTCCCACACAGTAGGGAGTCTCCTACTACAAGTAACTTGTCTCATCTTTTTGCAGGGTATGTATTCAGTGGCTGTGTTTTGCTGAGCTTCAGCCTTTCTCATGTCTTCCTGAGGTGTCTCCTCTACATTCTGTTTGGCAGACTGTTCTTCAAGAATCAGTGGTTTTGCCGTTGCACTGGGGAAGAGTGTCTCTCCTTTTGTTCCTGACAGTGACACTCTTCCATGATGCTTCCTTCACTAGATTTGTTCTATCCTCAGCAATCCACTGCTTTATGTTACTATTCCTCTACTGCCAGTGCCCCCATGATTGCTGCTGCTGCTGATAAAGAGTTCTGTCTATGCACTCTTCATCTTCTTTATTAGCCTTAAGCCTGGTCATTCCATCCTCAAGTATCTTCACTTTTACTTCCAAAAGTGCCACCAGTTTTCACTTGCTGCATATGTATATTCTGTTGTTCTCTGACACAAACACAAACACTGCACAACTTTCAGATCACCACCACTGAAGTGTCTGTTCCCTCCATAATCCCTATTACCATTTGCCTTTCTTCTCTTTGTCCCTTTCCTTTGTCTTGTCTGCCGTAAAGGCTGCTGAGAAAACCCACTGTCCCACATCAAACTCCTGTTTGCATGCCATGTGCATTTGCTCACTCCTATTCACTTTTCCCTGAAGTCTACAAGGGCGCTACTGCATGGCTGAATAATCAGAAATAAAAAGGGGACATTTTATTTCCTGCTTATGGTCATGTGACTTTTATTCTGTTTTCTCTGTCTGCACTTTCACACCATTTCCGAAGCATATAAACTGGATTTATTGTCTGCAAGTATCGGGCAACAATTAATCTTCCACAGTGAAGAGATAGCCATCTTTCATAAGATCTGTCTTCTTGTCCTTGACTGTAGACTACATAGCCCATCTAGTCCACCATCAAGGGGAGCCATCACTAGTGAGCCCAGCAAGATGGGTTACCTAGTCCACAGTCAAGGGAGAGCCATCCTTCATGAGCAAAACAAGATCAGTTATCTAGTCCACAATCAAGGGAGAGGCAACCTTCATAAGTTACACAAGATAGGTTCATAAGTGCATGGAGACAGCTTTTACGAGAGACAGCTCTCCCTTGAATGTGGACTAGGTAACCCATCTTGCTGGGCTTATAAAGATTGGCTCTCCCTTGACTGTGGACTAGATAACCCATCTTTCTGGGCTTACAAAGGTTGGCTGTTCCTTGACTGTGGATTAGATAACCAATCTTGCTGGGCTCATGAGGGATGGTTCTCCCTTGATTGTAGACTAGGTAACCCATCTCACTGGGCTTACAAAGTTTGGCTCTCCCCTGACTGTGGACTAGGTAACCCATCTTGCTGGGCTTATGAAAGATGGTTTGACTATGGACTAGATAACCCATCTTGCTGAGCTTACAAAGGTTGGCTTTCCCTTGATTGTCTACTCAATAATACCAAAGATAAGTTGCATGGAGTGAGGGAAAGCACAGGAATATAGCATTTACCACTGTCCCCAGAAGAATTGTCAGTGTTACAGCTTAGGAACAAAAGGACAAAAAAGTCCCATGGGGGTCAGCCTTGACTCTTTTGTTCTGCTGAAGTTGCTCTATTGTCTCTTTGTCTCTCTTTTAAGGCATACATCATGTGGACAGTTCAGTATACCCCGCTCCTTTAAAGGGATTTTAGAGCAACTAAAACCTGGTACGGTAGCAGCCTAAGTTTTATTTATTTATTTATTTATTTATTTATTTATTTATTTATTTATTT
>JAHTLZ010000106.1:730-35827 GCA_023846285.1 Phrynocephalus versicolor
TTTCTTTCTTTCTTTCTTTCTTTCTTTCTTTCTTTCTTTCTTTCTTTTTTGCTTTTTCTTTCATTTTCACCTATAATGCTTGCACGGACTAACATGGCTACCTCCTCTGCAACTACTTGCACAAATCCCTCTTATTTGGCAACTTCCACTCACCTGATATGTTCTCTGTGCTAACCTTATATTTGCACCTAGTAATAAATGCATCAATGAAGCAGCACAAATCCCCACTGATGTGTAATATTTGAAGCACATACTCACTTTTTACACAAAAATCAATGTGGTCATCATCACCTGATAGCAGCTCCTTAAATCTGGCTTCATCATGCATAGATTCTTTTGTTCATTTCTTCTTGCCTTCATTCTGTACCGTACTGTTGACTTTAAAAATCTCTTTAATCAACGCTCTTCCATTTTCCCCTTGCACCAGAGGAATAGATTTCAGCTATGAAGAGCATGCTCAACTATTTCTCCTTGAAATTAATCACTCATATATTATTGTTTTGCTTCCAACAATTACAAATCATTTTAGCGAATGTTCTAGAGACAAATGAAGACTTATCTCACTTTCCACCGAATCAATTTTGGCCCTTGCTTATCCCACGATACTGTAATCGGTAAATTTCAGCTTCTCTTGACTAAGGATGTGAACAGGAGTCTTGGAGAGAGCATAGAATCACAGGATACTGAGGTTAAAAAGGGGCTTATAAGCCTATTGTGCTCCTCCTTCACCACTGGCTCCAGGCAGGAACACTGATCGAAGGATATTTGCAAGGAGGTTGTCTGCATTAGCCATGGGCACGACTTGGCGAAATTCTCGTTTCCGTTTCTGTTCCTCGTTTCCGTTACGCAACGGAACGAAGAACAATTACTCCGCCAGAACTCGAACTCAAACCGATAAAAAAAAAATTGGGTCTGATTTGTCGTTGCCGTGCATGGCATCGCAGCAATCGCATGATGCCAAGCGGCACAGAAAAAAAGTTTTAAAAATAAAAAAACCCGATTCCCGGCCAAAAAAGCAGGCGAAAATATGCCTGCCTGAGTGAGGGCACCTACCAGAGGGGTGGTTTCAGGGGGGGTCCCCGGCCTCCCCCTTCTCCTGTCCTGGGCTGCTCTGGTGGGGGGCATTCTTGTCGTCTCGCCAACTCGCCATGCCATGCGGTGCGGGCAGGGGATCCAAAATGGGGCGACCGCAATATTTATTTTGAAATTGTGGTCCAAAAACACACCAAAGCACCACAGAAACATGCGAAAATAGCTATTTTAAAACTGCCTGAATTTTTACAGTAGCAGCAGTGGGTTTTTCTTGCAACAAAACGTCTCCATTGATTTTATTTTATTTTATTTTTATTTTTATTTTTTTAAACCTGCCCAATGATGGGCTGGCCATGGGAGGGACCATGCAAATTTTTGGAGCCATTCCACCAATTGCATGGCCACTTGGCCAGGTTTTGACTGAGACTTCTGGGATGTGCCAGTCGGGCATAAAAAGCCCACTAACCCTAGCCCGAACTCGAACCCTAACCCTAACCCTAACCCATATGGCAGTACACTGTCCTTCTTAGTGGGTCAGAGGCACCCAGGGGTGCAGCCCACTAACTCACCCTAACCTTACCCGTAACCCTAAGCCTAGCCCTTGCACTAACCCTAACCCTAAGCCAGATCTGTGTACTCGCATTGCACTACACGCAAGTATACTTCTCTTCTTAGTGAGCCGTAGGGCGCCCATAGGGGTCCTCTCTCACTTCACTCCCCAGCACAAGAAGTGCACAGTATGCCAGAATGCTGTCCTTCTTAGTGAGTCAGAGTAGAGGCACCCAAAAGAGGTGCCTCTGCCTGCCACTGCAACTTGGTATGCATATCTAATTGGCTATGTGTACCCTTTTGTAGCGGGCCAGAGGAGGCACCCGCCCCAGAGAGGTGCCTCCAGGAGCCCGCTTTCCGTTTGTAGCGGGCCAGAGGAGGCACCCACCCCAGAGAGGTGCCTCCAGGAGCCCGCTACACCCCCAAACCAGTACTAACGACAGATGAAAAAACGACAAATGAAACGACAAATTTTTGAGAAATTTCGCGAAGAGCGGAAACGAGCCAAAACGGGCCGGCTCCGACACACGACAACCCGAAACGTCATTTTTCCTGGTCGTGCCCATCTCTAGTCTGCATTCATCTTGAAGGCCTCCAGATTTAGCTAAGCCCAGGTTTCTGTCCCTGCCCCAAGGTTAGCTGGGAGTTTTCTTTCTGATTAGGAAGCCAAAGCAAAGCTAAGCCTCAACAGCTTCCAATTTTAGTCCTTTCTCTATGGTGCATCATGGTCAGGTACAGTATTTATAAGATGCCTGTATGGCAGGTAGAATGGAGAACTATTCCAGGATGGGGGATTATGGGCTCTGTCATCCAGGAAAAAAATCCCACCCCATTTCATGCCTCCTTGTAGCAAGACAAATTTCCAGCATCCTTAAAGTTGGCAATAGTAAGACAGTTGTTGAAAATGTCTCCTTGAATGCTGCTGTACTGGATATTCTTCATTTTCAAAATGCCTTCAAAACATTAGCAACTTTTTTGTTTGTTATTTTTCTAGGAGCCTAAAGGTATCACCTGTTCTACTTTTGTATTCCATTTTGGAATAAGATATTGGCACTTGAGGTGGCATCTTGGCTCCAGGAGCTTCTAGATGAGATGGCTTCTGGAGGGCCATTCCAATCACTTTTCAAGCCTGGCTATAAATAAGATGGAGGGAGCCTATCCAGAGGTATATATAGAGGGAACTGAGCAGTGAATCCTGCTGATTCTGCTGGACCTTTCTGCTGATGGCAATTGTGCTCCTGTTGATTCTGCTGGACCTTTCAGTGGCTTTCAGGACCACCACCAGCCAGAGTCTCATCCTGGGCCATCTCTCTGAGATGGGAGTGAGAGCAACAGTTCTGCAAACACTCAATTCTGCATGTATTTTTAAACTGCTTTGTAAGCCAATATTTTAAATAAGCCACATACTGAATTATTTTTAATCTTATTGTTCTGCTACACATGCCTGTCTAATTATTTATCTTTTAAATATTTTGTTAGCCACTTGACCTCCCCTTTATTGAGATAAGGGTAGGGCATGAATCAGACAGCCAAATGTGCTACTAGGGAAACCATGGGTGTGAAGGCAGCCACAAAATTATATTTCCCCTTTGGGTTGCCGGATGTTGCAGTCCTAGTTTAATGGTGAGGCACATCTATGAGCCGTTTCACACGACCCCTAAGATCCGCTGGCCACTTAAATTCGGACCAGAGATCTTAGGGGTTTGTCGCTGTTCCTGCGTTCCCACCCCCTCCGCACTCCTGGCTGCTGGCTGCGTGAGGGGAGGGAGAAAAAAAGGAAGAAAAGAATGCCGCTCACCTCCGTTCTGCCATCCTGGCACTGCATTCAGATCTCTTAAAGGGGCGGGGGGCAAAAAAAGAACAAACAGAAGCAAGGAGAGCCCGGCAGTCACTACGTTATATCCGCATCAGGAATTTTCACCTCCGGAGAGCAGGTACCTGAAAACTGCGCTGGGAAGCGCTTAGGTGGGCGTGGTCGCACTTAATTATCTGTAAACTCTGGAGCTGGTGGGGAAACAATTTTAAGCTCCAGAGCTGGGAGCCGTTTGCGGTGGAGTTTAGGGGTTGTGTACAAATACCCATTGTTTTCATGACTAGCAGGTGAAGGAGAGGAGCAGAGGACAGACAGACTGCAGCAGAACTGCTGGCACCTGTTGTCATACGAAGTTGCATAGGCCAGTTAAGATTCTACCCAGTGAATACATGAATGACCTCAGAAATTTTAATTTTAGTTCGGCACCTTAAAGAGGATTTTGGGATTCAGAATTGGGGTCCCGGCAACATCATGGGCTTAAATAGATGGCTGATTCTCAGCTGATACATTGCAGAATATCCAGAAATCAAGTTTTCAGAGAACCTGTTGCATAACCACCATCTTGTCTTTGGAAAAAAAGGAGCCTTTTGACACTGGTTAAATTGCAGCCTTGCAGCCAAAACTCTGCTCACAACTTGGGATTTAATCCTAAGAAGCAGGTTCGAGTCTACGTTGACTCAGCCTTCCATCCTTCAGAGACTGGTAAACTACCAAGCTTGCGGGGGGGGGGGGATGTGTTGGCTGCATAATTAAATTGTAATCGTAAACAGTCCAAAGAGTGCTTTAAGTACTATGGTATATAAGCAGCACACTTTGCTTTTCATACATGGGACAATGTTAGCCATCCTGAGTGCTTAATAAGTGGAAAGGCAGTTTAAAAAAAAAACTAGCAATCAACATTATTCCAGGACTATCTCTCTCTGTGTGTTTCGAACACTTGTGTGTTTGAACAAGTGGAGACCCTCCAGTCTTGCTTTGAAGGACTGCGCTGCCACACAATGCCTCTGCAGAACAACTGTTAAGATTGCAAATGAGGCCAACAAGATATGTAATCCACCGGGATTCATCTGACAATAGATAATACCCCCTTATCTCACAAAGCACTCTGAGCACGTGTGCTCCTGGAACAGGGGAGGAATGGGGGGGGGGGAGAAACAAGGGGAGAGCCATTGCCTCCTTTTCCTCTTCAGATTCTTTTCATCCTGTCTCTGCTATCTCAATCTATCTCAATTGTTCATCTTTACTCATTTATTTCCATGCTTGCTTAGTGATAAGCAAGGGTAATGGGATTTGTGGGAAGCTAGGACAACAACAGCAACAGTAGGGATCTTGCCACCCTGGTGGCATAAATCCCATTAAGCAACATGCCAAACCGGAGAAGCCATGGGTTCAGGTGAATGCTGGTAACGCTGCAGTTATATCAGTTACTGTGCGGGTGATGCCGCCACACATATCTACAGTATTAATATCTGGATGTTTCTGTCATGAATGCATTAAAAAACATTTCCCAGAAAGCCACCAGTATGCAGCAGTATATAGAATATAGTACGCTTCTCTCTTCAACAATGCTGTGGATCTCCATTAGGTTAAAATCTGTGGACTGTATTAACTGTTAGGCCCTCAAAACCATAGCTACAAAGCACAAACAGTTGACTCTCTCTGTGTGTCTGTCTGTCTGTCTCTCTCTCTCTCTCTGTGTGTGTGTGTGTGTGTGTGTGTGTGTGTGTGAGAGAGAGAGAGAGAGAGAGAGAGAGAAAGAGAAAGAGACAGTGGAAGCAAGAGAGCAAGGGAGCAGTACTCTGTATCAGGATTCTCTTCCATCACACTGACAGTCTTAAAGGTCCTCCTCATCTTGAGGCTGAATTACATGATGTTGTTTTGGGGAACAAACAGACCACTTCGATGCCATCCTTGTTCCATTCATGGGGTTTTGGGTGGCCAGGGACACCGTATTTATTGAATATTCGTTTCATGAATATTTATTTATTTATTTATTTATTTATTTATGTATTGAAAAATATCTGAGTACTGTATAGCCCAAACCGTACTGCTTTGACTCCTGCAATTCAAGGGAGAAGCGTACTTGTCATATGTGGCCATAGAGTTGGCATTTATCTTGAGATCTTGGCCAAAGACTTCCAGGAAGTGCCTGAAATTCAGTCAAAGAGGTATTTCCTTCATCCTGATTGGGGGCAACCCTTTAAAAAGTCTCCTTGCATCATCCAGAAACCACTTTGTGCCTTTCTTTTTAGGCAAAGATATTTCCCCTTTGATTCTGCCTGGGACAAATTGCATCCTTCCGCTGGATGGAAGCACTGCCACCGCCACCAGAGAACCAGGGAGCATCTCTTTTCAGTTGGTTTTTTTAATATGAATTTGCCAAAATCCTCAAATGCTCTCCTAATTGGGATGGAAAGCTGGAAGGAATAAAAAGGAATAGACTAGTCCGTTCAGGTGCTGAGCTTTGGCTGCTGTCATGACTGTCAGTTTGGCATCTTGACCGTGTTCTGAATAGGAACAGCCTGACAAGGTGCTCATCACACCCCTGGATCATCCAGTCAGGCACATGACCACCTATGACCAGCACCTTGTTTGGTTACCACAGTGGCTTCCCCAGTTGGGACTCCGTGGCCCTGAGTCTTCAAATACCATTGTCCAGAATTCGGGTTGCAACTGCCTTCTTTTCTTGATAATCTTCTCTTCTTCAACATCTTTATTGCAGACCGAAAAGCTTTTGACCTCTTCTGGTGGAGTGTGTTCTTCTGAGCTGGACAAAACATCTGGAGTTGCCAAGAGAGATTTTAAAACTCTAACGGGTGAACCAAGCAGATGGTAAATGATAATACATCAGTAGCAGGAGACAACATGGTGTGAAGGCTAAAATCTTCTGCATGGTTGGGAACAAGTCCTGTTAAATGAGAGGTTGACAAGGCATGGGGGCTGCAGGCTATACTGAGATCTCTCCAACCCAGTGAGGACTACGCCACTTCTGCAGGGGCCTAGTAGCAGTGGCACCCCCCTCCTTCCGAAAGTATTACTGAGAAAGACTGCTTCTACTTTTAATACGACACAGACACATAAGAACATAAGAACATAAGAACATAAGAACATAAGAAGAGCCATGCTGGATTAGGCCAAAGGCCCATCTAGTCCAGCTTCCTGTATCTCACAGCGGCCCCACCAGGTGCGTTTGGGAGTGCATGAGACTAGATATCTGTCTCCCGACACCATTCCCCTGCATCTGGCCCCCGAAGCAACCCGGTTCAAAGCCTGGAGACTCCACATCTCCATCATGGTTTGTAACCTGTGATGGACTTTTCCTCCAGGAATCTGTCCAATCCCCTTTTGAAGGCATCCAGGCCAGATGCCATCACCACATCCTGTGGCAGGGAGTTCCATAGACTTACAACGCGCTGGGTGAAAAAATATTTTCTTTTGTCTGTTCTTACTCTCCCAGCCCTCAATTTGAGTGTATGTCCCCTAGTTCTGGTGTTTTAGGAGAGAGAGAAGAGCTTCCCTCTATCCACTTTACTCATACCCTGCATTATTTTGTACGTCTCAATCATATCCCCCCTCAAGCGCCTTTTTTCCAGACTAAAGAGGCCCAAATGTTTTAGCCTTTCTTCATAAGGGAGGTGCCCCAGCCCACTAATCATTTTAGTCGCCCTCTTCTGCACCTTTTCCAGTTCCACTATGTCTTTCTTGAGATGCGGTGACCAGAATTGTACACAATACTCCAGGTGGGGCCTTACTATTGTTTTGTATAATGGCATTATAATGTTGGCTGTTTTATTTTCAATCCCCTTTTTGATAATCCCTAGCATGGAATTGGCCTTCTTCACAGCTGCCACACATTGGGGAGACACCTTCATGGAGCTGTCCACTAACACACCAAGATCTCTTTCCTGATCCGTCACGGATAACTCAGAGCCCATGAGGTGATAGATGAAGTTTGGGGTTTTTGCCCCAATATGCATTACTTTACATTTGGTTACATTAAAACGCATTTGCCATTTCTCAGCCCACTCCCCCAGTTTGGAGAGATCCTTCTGGAGCTCTTCACAATCTTCTCTGGTTTTTACCACACGGAAAAGTTTTGTGTCATCTGCAAACTTGGCCACCTCACTGTTTATCGCTGTCTCCAGGTCATTTATGAACAGATTGAAAAGCACCGGTCCCAGGACCGAGCCCTGGGGCACACCGCTTTTCACTTCTCTCCATTGCGAAAATTTCCCATTGACACCTACTCTTTGTTTCCGGGATCTCAACCAGTTCTCAATCCATAAGAGGACCTGCCCTCTTATCCCCTGACTGTGCAATTTTCTCAGCAGCCTTTGGTGAGGGACTGTGTCAAAAGCCTTTTGAAAATCCAGATAGACTATATCCACCGGTTCACCCAAATCCACGTGCCTGTTGACCTTTTCAAAAAATTCTAAGAGGTTTGTCAGACAAGATTTACCCTTACAGAAGCCATGCTGATTTTCTCTCAGCAAGGTTTGTTCTTTTATGTGTTTTAAGATTTTCTCTTGGATGAGGCTTTCCACCATCTTCCCTGGGACAGATGTAAGGCTAACCGGCCTGTAGTTTCCCGGGTCCCCCCTCCTTCCTTTTTTAAAAATTGGTGTGACATCTGCTATCCTCCAGTCCCCCGGCACTGTGGCCGTTTTAAGAGACAAGTTGCATATAACCGTTAAGAGATCTGCAATTTCATTTCTCAGTTCCCTAATAACCCTTGGGTGGATGCCATCTGGGCCCGGTGACTTGTTAATCCTCAATTTATCAATTAGTCCTAAAACCTCCTCTCTTTTAACCTGTATTTGATTTAATTCTTTAGTCAAGAGGGGCGGCTGAGGCAGCGGAATCCGCTCAAGGTCCTCTGTCGTGAAGACAGACGCAAAGAACTCATTCAATTTCTCTGCAATGTCCAAGTCTTCCTTAACCTCCCCTTTTCCTCCCTCACCATCCAGAGGGCCAACTGGTTCTCTGGCAGGTTTTCTACTTCTAACATATTTAAAGAAGCTTTTATTATTACCTTTTATTACCTTGTTTTCCACTTGTTTGCAACGTTCAGAAAGTTCTCAGAGCGCTAACTGGCTTTGAAACAACATCTGCCCAGACTTCCGAAGTAGATTGTGAGAGTGTGGCAGAAGGGTTATAATTCTTGGCAGAACCACTATAACCAAATTATAAAGCAACGCATCTGAATGCCTCCAGTCCTGTGCATTTTGATAATTTCCTAGTCTCCAGGGCGGTGTTCGTGCCATTTCAGAGGACTGAAATGATTCTCTCTCAGATATTCTGAACAGGGTGGGGCATTTGAGAAATTGAGACATTACAGTGCTACCTTGTATAAAGGAATCAATTTGTTCCAAATGAAATTATGTTAAGCAAATTTTCCTTTATACAAATTTCCCATAGGAATGCATTGAAAGCACAGTAATCCCTAATTGTGACCATTTTATGTAGTACAGATTCACCCCATAGGTGATTATGTTAAGCAAATTTCCCCTATCTCTGGAATTTTTTTATGTTGTACAGATTTTATGTTATACAAACCGTTTGTTGTACAAGGGTCCACTGTATCTGGAAAAGAAAGGAATAATATTATAGAGAGAGAAACACAAATAAAAGTGGCTACATGACTCGAAGGATTATATGTTGTAAATGAAGGTTAAGAGCTATAATTTCCAAGTTCTTTTACTTTGCTGCTCTACCTCAGTTTTTCTGACTTGCACATAAGTGGGCACTCAACCCTAGAGAGAGAGAGACTTCAGGATTTCACCTTGAAAACTCCAATGCAACAGAGATGCTTTTAGCTTATCTCTGCCATTACAACAGACTGACTTTTTTTTTGGGGGGGGGGAGCTTCAAATGTGTTGGCTTGCCCATCCCCCCCCATCACTTGATGTTGCTATATTCTGGCCACACAACGCAACAGATGAGAAGAATCCTTAAACCCATTGGTTTCAATGAGCTCTGGAGGGTTGCACATTGTTTCTATGAGCTAGTCATTGGAGCTGACCTGCTAGCTGAGTCCCTGCACTCTGTATGGAAGGCTTCTACACTTTCGGAAGCTGGGCACACCAGAGGAAAGCCAGCAGGAAAGCTGCCAAATGGTGTTGAGCCTGGTCAAGATGATTAATAATAATCATCATCTTAAGGACCGAACACTCTAGACCAGTGGTTCTCCACCTGTGGGTCCCCACAATGTTCCTGGACTGCCACTCCCAGAAGCCTCCACCACTCGCTGTGCTGGAAGGGGTTTCTGGGAGTGGCAGTCCAGGAACATCTGGGGACCCACAGGTTGAGGACCACTGGACTAGAGTGACTAAATGACACATGTTGTCTTTAATATCATGTTTGATGTTCCAAAGATTGCAGCAGAGGGGAAGATGGCCAAAGCTACCCCACAGATAAAATAAAAGAGATTGTTTTAAGAGTAATATATAAAAGGTACACATACGAAAATAATATTTTTTCGGCTTTTATGTGGGGAAAAACACCTTACCCTCACTCCGTATGCCCCAAATATGGTGTTTCCAGCACATTACTTCAAAGCTCTGCCTAGGTTTGCCTACTAACCCCTTCACAAAGAATAAACAGCATGCTAGGAGCCATACAGGAACCCGTGACATCTTCTACCCTCCTCTCAGCCAAGAAGGAAGAAGTAATTCAAGGATAAAAACCGGGTGAGAAGCCCCGGCAGGAGCGTCGCTCGCACTGCATGTGGCATCGTTTGAAGGATGTGAAAATCTGTCCATTTCATGCTCATTGCATTTTTTTTCCAGATATCTGCCAGAATTCATTCCTCTCCTCTTTCATTCCTTTGTGGGTCTGTGAGACTTGTCGGCCTTTCTACAGAGATGTGTGTGAGGTTTTGTAAATGCAACTCCCCCCCCCCCCCAGGGGTACAGATCCCTTCGTATGTTTTTTTCTTAGCACCCAGTTTTCTACATTTCCTGCACAGGTTGAAATATATATTTTATGGGGGGGGGGTTGCAAGTGAATTTGTTTCTTACTTGTGCCAATTTTCTTGCATACATTTTGATGCAGGTTGAAGGGAAGATCATCTCATGATTTCCATTACTACCGGTGATGGGGAATAAAAAGATAGATGTTTTCACTCATTGCAAGTGGAACTCTGATATACGAGATTAATCCGTTCTGAGCGCATGCTCGTAAGTCAGTTAACTCATAAGTCAGGGAGCGGTTTCCCATAGGAATGCATTGAAAGTCAATTAATCCATCCCAGAGGGGAAGATTTCAATGCATTCCTATGGGAAACTGATTTAAAGTACCCGCGACTCGCCCCCCCCCACCAAGGGGGGGGGAAGAGAAGTGACAGGTGGTTTAAAATGTCTTTAGTCACCAAGGCAAGTGTGTTTCTACAATTTAAGTGAACTAGTTATTGTTCAATTGTAAGGTAGAATTTTTTTTTTTTGGGGGGGGGGGACGGAATACTTATGGAAGAGGGAAGCATCTTTGGTTGGCCAATCCTGGCATCATCCTCAACATGCACACCCTAGTATTTTCAGTAATTTCTACAAATGTTGCTTTTTTAAAAAAAATATTTATGTGGAGTATTTTTATCTTCTATTTTGTGCACAACTGCATCAAGGTAACTTCTAATAAAACTTAGCAAACATACTAATGGACAGAAAAAAATACAATTGTGCTTAAAAGCTGCATTAAAAATACAGAAATACAGGCCTAGATGAAGATCTTATTAAACAGGGTGATGAATTTGTAGTGTGTGGGGAAGAGTACTTTCGAAACCTGTGCAGGCTGCTTTGTGCTTTTCAGTTCTTGAACTGGCCCCATACACAAGCTGGGAACCTACCCGGCAATTAAGATCGAGCCAGGGGGCCCTCTTGAAAGAGCCATCCCTCAAGGAGGTGAGAGGGATGGCTTGCAGACACAGGGCCTTCTCGGCAGCTGCCCCCAAGCTATGGAATGCCCTCCCAAGTGACATCCACCTGGCGCCAACATTGATGACATTTCGGCACCAGGTAAAAACCTTCCTGTTCCAGAAGTTTTTTAATTGATACAATTTGGGTAGTGGGTGGCATATAAGTTGTAAAAATAAATAAAATAAATAAATAAACTAGGACAGCTCATTTCGAGGCTGGCATCATACACTCTTGGAGACCCACTAGTGAACTCTCTAGCAAATAGTTTTGTACCAATTTTAATTTCCAAGGACTCTTTAATGTCAGGCCCACATAGAACAGGTCAGCATCATCAGCTACTGAGGAAACTGTGCCCTTGTTGTGAACTGTATCCGTTGTTCTCAACACACACACCCCGAAAAAAACCCTATATCTATATATCTATATAGCTAGATATTATGGGTTAGACCATGTTGTGGTGCCATTTCATTCCCGTGGTTCGGAACCTTGGGTCTCCAAATGTTCTTAAGACTAAAACTCCAAGAAACCAGGGCTATAACTCCACTTTGGGATGAGGTACACACACACACACACACACACAGTGGGCAGTGATATCCTGTTCATGTAAGGATAGTGCAAAACCTTAAGCAGCCGTATGGATCTATATTAACAAATGAGGAGCAAGTCTTTTGTAAAGCCAATGGCTCTTAATTGCCTGTCCAAGATCAAACCAGTTTCAATTCACTTTGTACTGAGAGAAGGAGAGTTTGCCACAATATACTACTGCTAGGAAAATCGGTTTCTTTCCCAGCTACTCTAAAGTTGACAGCTATGTTCAGAGGGAACAGGAGAGCCTTAAGGGAATGGTGGGAGCCTTATGATCCTTATTCCTTACTGATAAGAAAGTCCTGGTGCTATCAATGCCACAAGCTGGGGCTACACTGGGGACAGTCACTGGGATTCCCTTTGAACATCAGGAAGAACTTCATGACAGTTAGAGCTGTTCGGCAGTGGAATAATATGCTGCCACAAAGGAGGGTGGTGGAGTCTCCTTCTTTGTAGGTGTTTAAGCAGAGGCTGGGTGGCCACCTGTGGGAAATACTGTGATGGGGTTCCTGCATGGCAGGAGTTTGGACTGGATGGCCCTCGAGGTCTCTTCCAACTCTATGATTCTATGATTCCTATGATTTCCAGGGCCTTGTAAATGTAAGGCAGTAGAGGCTTCAGAAATGCCCCCACGATCCTTTGCAGAGTTGTCTATGGGAGCGACTTGGCAAAGACCACAGTGCAAAGCAGGTTGATGGGATGCAGAAAGATTTCCAAACAACAGCAAATACCTATTATCCTGCCTCTGTATGAATAGGTAGAACCCTTTGGCTGGCCAATATCGTTTCTTTCAGGGAGTGCCAAAGCACAAAGCAAACAGGGCGAGGCCACCCTCCAGAGCCACTGGCATTTGACGCGAAGGGCTGGCTGTGCCGACAGAGCCACCGTCAAACCAGAGGGCCAAGAAACTGCCTCCTCTTGGTCGGGAACCAAGGGCGTCCTTTCACGGCTCCTGTTTCGCTTCCCTTCCCAGACAGATCCACTGACAGATCGAGCTATTTGCCTTCCCCAGGCCTGTGGCTTTAATGGTAATCAAAAGTGTCAAAGCAGTGCCTTTAAATCACAGGGGTTTGTCCGTGTCTGCCGGCACGACAATGCTAATCTGTTCTCCGGATCCAAATTTATATTAACGGCCCCTGTTCTGCCTTTCGCAGAAGTAGTGGGCACCATGAATTAAAGAGAAATAAACTATATATTGCCTCCAGCAGCGAGCAGCTGGCATTTTTAACTGCCTGAATGCAAGCATAAGAGGTACCATTTTTTG
The DNA here is from genome assembly GCA_023846285.1 of Phrynocephalus versicolor. NCBI lineage: Eukaryota > Metazoa > Chordata > Lepidosauria > Squamata > Agamidae > Phrynocephalus > Phrynocephalus versicolor. The sequence continues at coordinate 13,884 of JAHTLZ010000106.1, forward strand.
CTTTTTCTACAACACGGGTTTTAATGGCTCCGTCTTGAACAGCGTGTTGCTTGTCCAAATTAAACCACAAGAATTGACATGAAGGGATTACTGCATAATGCTTGCTGTGTTAGTGGGAAGCTACTGTCACAGGGAAAAGTGCCAAAAAAGGAGGGAAAAAGAAACCCAACACCTCAGAGTAACTTTGGGACTCAAAAGGACAAACAGTAGCATATCAGACATATTCCCTCACTTTTTTTTTTGTTCTCCCTTATTATTTTAATTCACAAGGATTTGCTGTTCCTGGTGTCAAAATGTTCCCACCCCCTGAGGTAGGGCAGGGGTTCTTGGACAGCCACTCCCAGAAGCCTTCACCACTGTCTATGCTGGTTTCTGGGAGTGACAACCATAGTATCATCAATTACAGCAACTGGTTACTTCAAAACAATCAGTGATACTCTCTCATCTGATTTGGTGTGTTCTTCGCATGAAACATGAGAGACTGCTTAAATGGTTTCATTAACGTTCTGTTACTGTTTTAAGGATAAACAGTATTTTTTTAAAAAAAAAAACTTTATATAAAGCAGCAGCAAATTGGAACTTGTTGGGAAGTCAGAGCAGGAATAACCCAGGGAAAAGGAGGTAAACAAGATTAACGATTCATTGGAGTGTCTTGAAAGACACCCTGGCATTGGAATTCCACTGGCACATAGGAGGACTCAAAAAGTTGAAACCTGCGGTGACACCTATTGGTCTCCCATGGAATTGTCCATCCTTCTACAGTTAACCATGAGAAACACATGACACACATGAAAACCCATCACAACGTTTTTCATGTACTCCTAAAGTAACGCTAGCAACCCGGCATGACGGTAATCAAAATGTATTAAAAATAAATTTTAATATATGATGCAGGAGAAAACAGCTCCTAAAAACAGCGCTTTGATGCATATTTGGCCAATGGGGACAGAAAAAAAGAGGTTCAAGATGTGAGTTAACTGCACATCTAATGTCACTTGACCTTTCGCCTACCACAACTGCACCCTTCTCTGACCATTCTCTGAGAAAGTACACATTTTATTATCATCCACATTTAGCAGTCGTGTGACAGAGGCCAAAGTCTGAAGTGGCTGAGTGCTGTGAAGGTCCCACTAATTTCAAAGCCACAAAACGTATACACTCAGGGATGTTTGGTTTTGAATGTGAGTTTATTGTAGTAAAGGATCAACATTTTAGTTCTGCTTCTTAGATAAAGATGGGTAAGAAATAAAGCAAGTGGAGAAAGTGAGCGAGTCCACCAATCTAGCTGAGGAAGGAATGGGCTGGGAAGGCAGCGCTGGTTTGGTGGGGGGGGCGGCGTGGTTGGTTTTAATTTTTTTTCCCCATAGAGGGTGGGGGTGTCTCAGAAACATGACCTTCAGGGTCAGCGATATCGCCTCCCAACCAACACACGATCTTGAAGGTGCTACTCCCTCGTTGCCCGAGCGACCGACTGTTGGGCTCCTGACTCCTGGGCAAGCACTGGGCTGTCTGTGGCCAGAGAGAGAGAGAGAGAGAGAGAGAGAGAGAGAGAGAGAGAGAGAGAGAGAGAAAGAGAAAGAGAAAGAGAAAGAGAAAGAGAGAGAGAGGCTGCCTTGACTGTCCCCCATGACGTATAGCAGCAGAGGGCGGTCATGGAGTCCACAGAATGTGTGAATAGGCATCCTTTCGGCAAACAGTGGGAAGAAAATTTGGAGAACTCCAAATCACTCCGCAGCATGGCGTCTTCCACTCTGACTTCTGCTCGCTGCCATTATGTCTGCAGACGCACAAAGTGAGGAAGCTGTTCCTGGCGTTTTCACCTTGCCACCGCTTGGCATCTTCCCCTCGCCCTCAGTTGTAAGCGGTGAGTCCCTGGATGTTCCGAAGGGACGGTGACAGCAGTGCGCTGGCACCACCAAGGCTAGGGTCTCTGCACCATTCAGGCCTCTTTCCTCCTGCCGTCCGGTCGCCCCCTCTGCTCAGCCCGGAGCTCCGGCCAGTGGTGGAGGTGTGCGCAGATAAGATTCACCTGGAGGGAGGAAGAGGACAGCTTAAGGCAGGGGGTGCGTCTGGCACTGGGGGGCTGCTGCCTTGGAAGGGGATCCACGCCAGCTCACCATCCTGATGCCACCGGCCGCAACAGACACCACAACTAAGGCCCATCGCAGGTGCACAGCCAAGATCTCCAGGTTCTCGCAGAGGCATGGCACCGTGCCCCCTGCTGGACGAGACAGGTGGTGCCCTGGGGTCTGGGCAGACAGGACAGTGGTAAGGGGTTGACATGGTGATGCAGGCGTGACATCACAAGAGAGACCGGCGTGACATCACAAGTCAGAAGGCCAGGGCAACCAAAGATTGACCCTCCAGTGTGATTCTCAACCTGTGGGTCCCCAGATGTTCTTGGACTGAAACTCCCACCAGCTTTACCAATACTGTGGTACCCAGGACACACACAAAAGAAGAGAATGATAAACTTTAACTGCTTGTGTTCTCTTGTAGCTTTTATGTTATGTCTATTAATACTGTAAGATGTCCCTCAATTCCTTGTTCTCAATACTTGAACATGTCTCAATTGTACTGGAATGTATAGTATCCCTCATTCTATAAGCTGCCTTGCGTCCTTTTTCCAAGGAGAAAGGCAGGGGGGAAATACTCTAAAATAAATATATATCTCCCAGAATGCAGGTTTCCTTTCACAGATCAACAAGAATTAGAGAGCTGGCCTCACCAGACCTTGAACAAAGCATGTAAGGATAAGACTAGATTGTCTCCTAAATAAAGACTGTAGTAATGGAGCAATTTGGGGTCTTTTGTGTTTGTACAACCAGCCTCACATATTCTTGACACTTTATTATACCTTTATGTATTCTGGTCTGATAAGAAGAGGTGTGTGCTTATAGGAAAGGAAATTGCCAGTACTTAGGGGAAAATAGCCTGAAGCCACAGACATTAGTTTGTTTTTTGTGAGGATGAATGGAAAGTCTTTTGGCCACTGATACAGTAAGAATTCTACTGCCAGCCTTTGCAAATCGTGCAAAGTGTAAAGTGAAGAGAGCAGGTAGTGGTTGCTGAATAATTTGGCACACATGCCAGTTGTCATAAGGGTTGGCCGTGTTATTAGACACAGAGAGGGAACTTCCTCCTATAACAGTGATGTCGAACCTATGGCACGATTGCCAAAGGTGGCCCTCAGAGCCCTTTCTATGGGCACCCGACATCGCCCCTTCATAGCCACCTGTATACAGGTTCAATTACTGTATTGGCACTTTGCAAAAAAAAAATTAGTGGGTTTTGAATTGCAGTTTGGGCACTCGGTCTCTAAAAGGTTCACCATCACTGTCCTATAACCATCAACCTCCCGGTCCTTCATTTCTGCCGGAGAACAGAACTACTGTATATACAGTGGACCCTCATATAACAAATGGTTTGTGTAACATAAAATCTGTACAACATAAAAAATTCCAAAGATAAGGGAAATTTGCTTAACAGAATCGTCTATGGGGTGAATCCGCACAACATAAAACTAGCCACAATTAGGAATTACTCTGTTTTCAATGCATTCCTGTGGGAAATCTGTATAAAGGAAAATTTGCTTAACATAATTGCATTTGGAATGAATTAATTCCTTTATACAAGGTACCACTGTATGCCACTTCATCCGTCCTATTCTCCTAAATTGGCCAGTGGCCCTCAGTACTAAGGAGAATGTTGTTCCATTTGCCATTGTCAATTCATCTATGAGTTGAATCAGCTTTGGAATATGGGGCAGGGGGTGGGCACCATCTTCTCCTTTGCCTCAAGCGGGACTGGCTTGCCAACAGAATGAATTTTGGGACTTTTGAGTAACTTTTAAGGCTAACTTCATGCACGCGTACATGCGCGCGCGCACACACACACACACAGAGAGAGAGAAAGAGAGAGAGAGAGAGAGAGAAAGAAAGAGAGAGGATAAAGAAAGCTAAACTCTGTTGGCTCTGAGCAGCCCAGGCTGCCCATTTGTTCATGCCCCTCAGGTCACCGCATGGCATCTGCCTTGTGAGTCTGGACAGATGTGCAGCTGATGCCACTCCCTTGGATGGCAGAACTCATTAATCATCATCAGGTTGCAACTATAGCACGGCATCATGTCATGGCCCCACAGGAGGGACACATTAAATGAGAGGCAGATGGTGCCACCACATCCACAAGTAAAGTCTGTGTGGTGGGCAGAAATTGCCGTTTTATAGAAACACTATTGAATTTTAATGGCTAGAAGCTAAAATATGATAATAATTGTTTTTAAAGAAAAAAATTACCTCAGGTGAAAAAAAACTGTGCACTGGATTAATGTCTAACTATTATCTTCAATCTTGATAGTAAACGTTTTTATTTATAATATCCCTGGGTTTTGTTTTATGATATCATTCCTAGTTTTGGTTTTGTTTAATCCTTTATCTAGATTCTTAACTAACTTTGCTTGCCTCTTTATCGCACAGAGTGTGGTCTGTTTTGCAGCAGCTATGGAGCCATGGTGCTTGCTCCTCTCACAAAGGAGAAAACCAAAACAACTCCAACAATGAAAGGATTCGGTAAATGTCACTGCACTTTGCCACCTCCTTCCAGCAGTTGCCTGCCACATCAGTCACAATTTCCCTTGAGTGCCAAGATTCCTTTTGCCTGAACTCTGCCACTCCTGTACACACAACGGCTTTGGAAAACCCAAAGGATTTAACGCCCACACATCCCACCTGTTTGCTTTAAAGACAAGCTGTTATATCAGATGCATCATCATTTTTTTTTTAAAAAAAGAATCCCAACAAGCTTGGACAGCAGCTGCTGTTCCCACAAGGTAGGTCAATGAAAATGCTGTTTTGTTGCCAAGGTATTCTACCGACAGCTGGCGCTCATTTGGTCAATCACTTCCTTTCTTTCCTCAAAGGATTACTCATTACTTCCAACACCTGAGAGCAGACAGGAAAGAACCGGGAATGCTGTGCTTCATGATGCCAGAGCACCACTTGCTATCCGGAAATGTGAAGACACGAGAGATGGGCACAAAATGAAAAATGAAATGCTGTTTTGTCGTTTCGCTACACAATGGAAAGTTTCATTATGAAACAAAATGGTAGGACATGTTTCGTTATGAAACAAAATGAAACACCAATTTTTTCCTTTAGGAATGAAATAATTCATCCGAAAGAAACCAAAGTCACAGGGGAGCTTCCTCAAGCTCTTCCCTGTAAGCCCCCCAAATCTGGAGAGACTTGGGCGAGTTATTAAGCTCCAAAGGGCCCCCCATGGCTTATTGCCAGAGTGTGTACGGTGCACTCAGCAATATAGGGGTTAACTGGGGTTAAACTGCATAAATTAACCTCTATGTTGATGTTGCGTACCTCATACACTCTGGCAGTTAGCCATGGGGACCCCCTTTGCAGCTTAATAACTCATCCCCCTGACCCCCAATCCTCTCCAAATTTTAACGGCTTGCAAGGAAGAGCTTGAGGAAGTTCTGCAGCAGTTTTGGTGCCAAAACATGCCTGTGATCACTAATTTGGAGTACATAAAATATATAATCCAAAATAGTGATTGCACTATGGCAGGCATGTTTCGGCACCAAAATAGCTCCAGAGCTTCCTCAAGTTCTTCCCCTATTAGCCCTCAAAATTTGGAGGGGTTTGGGTGTCAGGGGGATGAGTTATTAAGCTCCAAAGGGGGTCACCCCAGGAAAAAAATTCTAATCAAGTGGAAAGTTCAGAACTTAGCTGCTAATAGCCACTGGTGAGACTCAATTAGAACTGATTTCATGGGGGACCCCTTTTGGAATTTAATAACTCATCCCCCTGGATAGCTATGACAGCAGGATGCGTGTAATGGGGTGGGCTGCAGTCCATGAAAATTTAAAGCTTGCAAGATTCTTGGTTGTTGTATTTCCCTACCATCCTTTACAACGGATGCACTGATTCATCTTGATTTGATAAGGATGGATAATAAATGGTAATTATTTAAAGGGTTTTCTGTGCATGGCCCTGGATGTACTGCATCCAAGAGTACTGAAGGAACTAGCCGAAGAACTCTCAGAACCACTGTCTATGTTTTTCCCTCTTGAAATCATAGCAAATGGCTGAGGAGCCAGATGATTGGAGGAGGAAAAATCTCCTTATCTTCAAAGAGGGCAAAAAAGTGGAAGCTGGTAACTACAGACCAGCCAGATGCATCAGCCTGACTCCAGGAGAAAGTTGTGGAACAGATAATAATACGGTCACACTGCAAGGACCTTAAACATTGTGCAGTAATAGCTAGGAGCAACCACGGATTTGTCAAGAACAAATTCTGCCAAACTAACCTGATCTCATTTTTTCACTGGGTAACCTCAATGATAGATAGAGGAAATACTGTAGACATAGTATATCTTGACTTCAGCAAAGCTTCGATCAAGTGCCCCATGAGTGGTACCTCTGATAACGAATTTAATTTGTTCTCAGAGGTAATTTGTTATCCAAAAAATTGTTATCCGAAACATGGTTTCCCATTGAAATTAATGAGAAACTGATTAATCCATTCTGGAGGTCTGAAAAAAAGGCAACAAAGCTGGGGGGGGGGGTTTCCAGAACTCTTTATAAAATGCACTTAAAGTCTTGCAGTGCTTGAACACACACATCCAGAACACCCCACTGCAGTGCAATGCATACATGGACAAGAGAAACCAGCAAGACTGTTCCCACCCAAAGTGCAATGGGGAAAAATGCCAACAAACAAACATAATCAGGAAGAAAAATCCAGCTCATTTTTGCCTGCAGAGCAATGAAAAAAGACGGCAAACACAGAGAAATGAAACCAGCAACACTATCCCTGCCTCTTCCAGCCAAAGATGCAAAAAAAAAGCAGTGCAAAGATTAATAAAAGTTAGCTCCCTATCTTACCAAGTTCAAAAGGTCCAAATCCCTCAGCAAAACATGTCCAGAATGGCTCCAAAACACCATGGAAAAAATGCTCTAACAGGCATGTCTAAACTTCGCCCCTCCTGATGTTTTGGACCACAACTCCCAGAATTCTAAGCTTAGATTGCCAGTGGTAAAGGACTGTGGGAGTTGCTGTCCAAAACATGTGGAGGGCCGAAGTTGTTATCCGAGGCAGCCCATAGGGAACATTCCCTATCCGAGGCAGCCCTATACCTGGAAATTTCCATTTGTTATCCAATTTTTTTTTATCCGAGGCATTCTTTATCCAAGGTATTAGTGTATTCTGATAAGCAAGCCAAGTAGGTGTGGAGTAGATGGAACAGATGTCAGATGGATACACAGCTGGCTATAGAATCGCATTCAGAGGGTGATGATTAATGGCTTCTCAGAGTGGGAGGAGGTAATAAATGGGGTACCCATCGCTCAGTTCTGGGCCCAGTGCTCTACAACATTTTTATCAATAACCTGGGTCAAGGTGTGCAAGGAATGCTAACCAAATTTGGAGATGAGAGAAAAATGGATGGAGTAGCTAATACCCTGGATGACAGAAACAAAATTAAAAATGCTTTAGATAAACTTATATACTAAGCTGAAAAGAAAAGAATGACATTCAACAGGGATAAATGCAAAGTACAGGAGGACCTCAATGTCCATGGGGCATAGGTTCATGGACACCCCATGGATAATGAAATCCACAGATAAGAACAAACACCATTATCTGAGTGTGACATTAACAGCAGTGGCGGGAGTGGTGGGGTACCCGGGGCAAAAGCAGTGGTGCCACAACACCCGTCCTACCTTTGTGCCACGCGGGCCACCTCCTCCTCCTCCTGATTGTCATGCTCACTGGGGTACAGGGTGGGCATCCTGGCAGTAGTTGGTGGGCTACACCTGGAGGAGAAGCTCTGTCAGCTATAGGTGGGCCCACCAGCAGGAAGACGCAATGGAGGAAGAAGTGCTGGTCCCCAAGTCCTCCTCTGCCTGGCAGGGAAGGTCTGCCTCCCTGCCCACCAACACCATCAGCACCTCGGGCAGCAGAGGCACCCCAATGACTCCCGCCAGTACTCTGGGGAAACCTGCTGTGGCGCTGCATCCATTTTCCACCACCTGAACCATGCCCCACCGCAACTACCTCTGTGTATGCCCCGGGAAATGCCCCTGGGCCACGTTGCTGAGGGCCGTGAGGACTCCGTCTTCACTGCCAGTGTTGCGGGTGGGCACTCTCTGGCCATGCCATTGAGGGCTGCTCAGCCTCTGTCACTGCTGCTGATGTCCTGGGTGGCTGCCCCTGGGCCACACGGCCTCTGCAGGTGGCATGCTAGCAGCAGATAACTGAATCTGTGAATGGCCAATCAGCAGATACAGGGGTGCTACTGTACTGCACCTAGGAAAAAGAATATGGATTTGAATATGAGTTAACAATGTGATGAAGCTGCAAAAAATACAAGTGCTGTTTGCTTTAATAGTCTCCAAATACCACAAGGTACTAGCTCCCCTCTATTCAGCACTGGCTACTAGGCTTCATTGTCAGTACTTGGAACTGTTGCAACATAAATGGAACAACAGCATCAAGAAGAAGAAGGAGGAGGATGAAAGAAAGAAAGAAAGAGAGAGAGAGAGAGAGAGAGAGAGAGAGAGAGAAATATATGGAGACCTATCTGACACTACATAATCTGGTCAGCTTTGACACACCTATATTTTCCTATAACCAATATACAAGTGAGTTTTATAAATCCAAAAAGTTGTCATCAAGTTTCATTGAAAGCATAATTTAGAGTGAATTTGAAGGCTCCTGTTCCGTAGAAACTGGGGAGGAAGACCAGCACACTCTCATTAGAGTCCTAGGATTTCCAGCATGAGTGCCTGATGTCTAAAGAGGGCTTCTAGATAAAGATGGGCACGAAATGAACTTTTTTCGTTTCCATTATTCATTATTTGTTCTGTTACGTAACAAAATGACTAAAGGAAATTATGATGAAAATGGAACGAAACGAACAGAACCACGAAAATTGGGTTCGTTACGTTTCGTTTTCATTAATGGCAATGCGCAATGAAATGAGCTGTTTTAAATGTTAAAAAATGCCCTGGACATCCATAAAAATGCAGCGATAATTATTTATACTGCCTGATAATACCTACCAGGGGGTTGGGGTCCTTAAAACGTGCATTTATGTCTTCTCTGAGATAGCTGTTTTTTTTTTTTTTCTTTAAGGGGAGTTAGTGGACATCGACCCAAAATGGCTCCCAGATGCCTAATATTGATTTCTTGGGTATTAAAACGCCCTGGACATCCGTAAAAACGCAGCAATAATGCAATAATTATTTGAAATTATTACCAACCAGGGGGTTGGGGTCCTTAAAACATTTGTTTTTGTCTTCTCCCATTGCGATGTATTTTTCTTTTCCCTTTATAGATGACAAAATGGATGTTGCCAGCCACAAAATGGAGGCAAGCCATGTGATGGGATCATGTAAATTCTTGGACTATGTCAACCAATAGCATGCCAAGGTTGCAGACTGGGCAGGTCTGGCAGCCACAGAGGGCATAAAACGCTCTGGCAGCCCCCGTCCTCCTTGCAGTCTGCAGTGGGAGATAGGGTGGGATTGCTGTCTTTGCGACTCTAGCTTCAGTCCTGCAGCCTCCCTGTGTACGTGCGTGCATACCTCACAGTGAGTACCCTCCCCTGCCCCGCAGTGCAGTCACTCTGTGGCTGCCTTGCACCCTGGGCAATGCCCACCGCTGCCTTTGCAGCCTCCCTGCGTACCTAGTCTATACTGTGTCTCTGCCAGCATCAATTTTTTTTAGTGTTTTCCCTCTGGTCTGGGGTGTTGGGGAACGCCCGCGCACGGAAATGCTCTAAAAATCACACAAAAGTGGGTAGAAATGAAAAACAAAAAATGAAAAACAAAAACTTTTTTTTGCAAAAAAAATCATGAAAAAGGAAACGAACCAAAACGGACCTCTCAATGAAAAATGAAAAACACCATTTTTTGATTCGTGCCCATCTCTACTTCTAGATCTCTTGCCATAATCGGTGTCATATTGCCAATATTTTTATCGGAAGCATTTTTCTTTTAAATTTCAGTGGCCGCATGATTTTCCCCTTTGAGATAGGGACCTAAACACTGCTAGTGAAAGGGGTATACCCTGCGATCTCTGGTGCTTTCTTATCTGCTGTACACACCGTATGCTTAATGTCGATATCCTACGTTCAAGGGAACCCAGAAGGGATTCTCCATAAGTATCCTGGGAGGCATTTGCTTTTGCTCCGGCTCTCGGCTGCCAAAGGCTACTAGGAGCACTCCTAAGAGAGCTGAGGATTTCTTTCTACTCCTAATTATAGCTACAGTTCTTTATTTAAAGTTTCCTATTTGAGTCTGAGGATATGAGCCAGCTGTTTCAAAGAGATGCACGCTTCAGCTTTTAACAACCTTGACTCTGACATGAGGATTTAAAATGAGCTGGCATGGGACCCAGGCGTTGGGCTGACCTCCAGCACCAAGGTGAATTATTGATTCTCTCACTTCCCCCCACTCCCCATTATTTGTTCTCTTCAGCTGGGAGATGATTAAATACTGTAACATATTCAGAGGATATTTCAAGGTATTTGGAAGCTGAAAACCCAGATAAATCTCACGAGCAGGGCCTGCTCACCTAAGATTAGTTGATCAGGCGGCTTGGTTTTGTTTGGTTTTTGCCACTGTGTGTCTTTGCAGAATCAAATACAGGCCGAAAAGCCTGAATCTAATCAGAAACCTGGCAATATAATAACAGCTGAATGACAGAAGGAGGTGGGATGTGGCCTATATTTGGCTTGTAGGTGGAAACGTGTGCATGTCTATTGCACAAGGCTTACAGTTCAAGCCCCGTAACACCTCAGTCGAATGGAAATGGGGCATCAAAATGAATATTACAGCAATCACTCGTTCGGTGGGATGGGCAAGAACCTTGTTCAGATTGTTCACACATCGATTTAGAAAACGGGGCAAAAAAAATGAGTAATCTAGAATCACAGCTTTACTATTTTACAATGAACCATGGAGAGCTCATGTGGTATGTGTACAAGAGAAGACCTGAGTCCCTCTGGACCACTCCCTTCAGAAGTGCCGTAGCCCCAGTAATAAGCGATAGCTAGTAAAAATGAGACCTCAGTGGTTTCGGTATCTGGCTGTGGATCCAGACGCTGGGAGTTTGATCCCCGCCTTGTGCTTCCTTTGAGCAGAGCCAACCAGTGTGGCCTTGGGTGAGCTACACAGCCCCAGGATGACCCCAAAAGAAGGGAGGGGGTATAACACTTCTGAGTACTCTCCGCATAGAAAACCCTGAAAGGAGTTGCTTTAAGGTAGTGTTGACCTGATGCATATTATTATTATTTAAAAACACCCAGTACAGTCACTCAAAATTATAAAAACATTGACTGGTATTATATAACAGATACAAGTTTTAAACAAAAAACTAAGCTTTATTATTGTTGTTGTTACTGTCGTCATCAACAACAAAAAAAAACTAAAAATGTTGAGATGCCCACCTAAAATAGAACTTGCCAGAGACTGGCATGTTTTCTGCCCCTTGTTCTTTCATTCAGGCCCTTCTCATGACCTCCACATACCCAGCCCTTAGGGATTGAGCTCAGCATCATTTACCTTGAACACAACAAATACAGTTCCATTAAAGAACCAGTGGTGAAAGTATGTTGCTTATTCCTTCACTTTCAAATCTCATGGTCTCAAATTCCAAGACTGCAAGAACACTCTATTGTAACTCTTAACGCATTGTTCTCTCAGCACCAGAAGTGCTCTCTTTTATGTTTAGAGTCCAGACTGCCTCCTTGCTTCGGGTTTATAGCAAGTTCTCTCTTTCCCTCCTCATCCAGCTTCCACCCCAGCCCATCAGAACCATCCCTACCAATGTTCACATGCTCATCACTCACCTCCTCCCATCAACACACTCACCAAGCCATATAAATAAACAACACATTTAAACATGACCTGGGCATCACAGGAGTCCGAGACAGACTCACAACTCACATGCATTTCACAGTACTAGATGCTTTCAGCTCCCATTTTCCAAGAAAATCAATTAAGACTGCTAAGGCTGTCCTCAAGGGAAAAAGCCCAACACTCAATTTGAGGACAACTTCTCCTGAGAAGTGGAAGACATTACTTTAAAGGCAGGGTTTAAAATGTAGGACCTGTGGGTTCACATGGTAATCTCTTTCAACTAAACACACATCTTCATGCCTCACTCAGGAACCATCAATAAGAAAGCCTACCTCAAAAGAAAAGAAGACTGTGTCCCAGCTCGGGCGGGATAACCAACGGCTCCTCTGCACAGCTTGCAGAGGAAATCCCAAAGGAGTCTATGCCCATGGGTTTCCAGAAGGCGGAGAAAGGGCGAAGCCACCTGGCAGAGGATAGTCGCATATCGGGGGACAGGCGGGTCTCCCAATGGACCAGATCCATCCCAATGCCCTGCCAGAGTGCTGCAGTGGTGTACCAAGATCAATAAAAGCTGTGGCCTAACATTTATCCAAAATAAGGGTGTGCCTGTTTGGTTTGTTGGAGGGTCGTAGGCTCAGCGATAGACCACAAATGGGGATCATTTAACTACGTTGGATGTACCTGCCATCTTCATCTCTCCAAAGACATTGAACGGTCAACAACAGCATACTTGTCAGCGAGCATGATATAGAAGTAAGCAAAGTTAAGAGTTTGTTTTGCCCTTCCAACAGCCAGGAAATATATCTCAAGAGCTGCCCTTTTGGAAAGGGTAATGTCTCCTAGATATGGAGAGCACAATAGCCACCTGGTCTATCTCATATCACCCTTGACCACTGATCATGTAGCCTGAGGCTGATGAGAAGAAGAATCTAGCAGGACCTGGAGACCTACACATTTCCCACTCATGTCCTAGCTGGATGAAGAACCATATGGAATGGATCCCCATCTGTTATCGTTTGTGGTTCATATTCAGGGACCCTGTATCTTGGCAGGGAAATAAATCATTAACCCTTTGCCATCTGAAGGCAGTCACGCTGGCTTATTTCTCCATATCGAGCAGCTGACTGCTACAGTTGCTAGTTGTACACATCCTGGGAACCCTTGTTGAGCTTGGCCAGTGCAGGTAAGTGTGAATATCCTCATAGTCTGTTTTCCCTCTCCTATTGATCAGAATGTGCACATCACGTATCAACCACAGGAATAACCTAGACTTGAACTTTGAAAAATGTGAATGTGTAGAAAAAGTGAAACTGTTAGGTTTCTCCATCCTAGCTGGGTTACTCTTCTCGATGATCCCACTGCCCGAAGCAGAGAGGATTTCTCCCCCACCTTCCTCCCCACTAAAAGTATACCTCCAACTGAATTAAATCCATGGATTGAAGAGTACCTTGAGAAAAGTGTGGATGCTTCATCAGGTTCTGCTTAAAATACTAACAGAGCTGAACATTTACCCTCCTCAGGCATTCTGAGGGGACCAGTTTGGGAAAGGTACGTAGCACAAAACCAAGGTACCGTATAGACTCAAGAATAAGCTGGGTTTTTCAGCCCTTATTTTTGGCTGGAAAAAAGTCCTTGGCTTATACTCGAGTCAATAAGTTTCCCAGTTTTTTTTTTTTGGGGGGGGGTGTAAAATTAGGTGCTAGGGCAGCTTGGGGAGGGAAGGCAAGTCCTGATTGGGTGAGCTTCCCATATGATTCCCTTTGGAGCTTCATAACTCAGCTCCCTTACCCCCAAAATATTTCAAAATTTCAGGGGATTCCCTAAAATTTCTTTCTTAATGTACCCCTGCTACTTTGATGTCCCCAATGTAAGTAATTTTTCAGTGCATTGCATATAAAAAAATATGCAATTAAAATTATTTTTTAAAAATATGCAATCAAAATTTACTTACCTTGGGACTCCAAAGTAGCAGGGATACCTTCAGAAAGCAATTTTAGGGAACCTCCTGAAATTTGGAAACATTTGGGGGTAAGGGGGCTGGGTTATGAAGCTTCAAAGGGGGTGCCCCTAGGAAAAAACCTTCTACTCCAAACCTGATCAGTGTGACATAAGGTTGCTGCTGTTTCCCTTATGATTCCAATTAGAAAGTGTAATCTTTTTCTAAAAAATGCACTCGAAAATTATTTCTAAACATATGTAATCAAAATTTATTTATCTTGGGACTCCAGAGTAGCAGGGGTATCTTCCTGAAGCAATTTTAGGGAATCCCCTGAAACCTGGAAATATTTAGGGCAGGCCTGCCCAAAGTCCGGCCCGGGGGGGGGGCAAATCTGGCCCATCAGGCCATTCTGAGTGGCCCGCGGCTGGCTGGCCCACCCCTCCCTCCCCCTCCTTCACCCCATGTTTTTTAAAAAGAAAGTGGGTGGGGCTTGCAGTGGGGTGGCAGGGTTGGGGAGCAACCAGCCCCTGACACATTCTCAGCCACCAAATCTGGCCCTCCTTAAAAAAAGTTTGGGCACCCCTGATTTAGGGGTAAGGAGAATTAGTTATGGAGCTCTAAAGGGGCTGGAGGTAGTACTGGCAAATGTGCAGGGACTGTGGAGGCAATCAGGGAGTTTATGGTATTAATTCCCTAATTGCCTCCACACTCCCAGCACACGTTGCCAGTTACTACCCCCAGCCCCTTTAGAGCTCAGCTGGTATGCTATATACTCAGATGTAATAAAAAAAATGCCCTTGGCTTATACTCAAGTTAATAGGTTTTCCCAGTTTTTTTTTTTTTTGGGGGGGGTAAAATTAGGTCCTCAGCTTATACTCATGTTGGTTTATATTCTAGTATGTATGGGTAACTTTTCCCAGATTGCCCTGAAAGGCGGGAGAAGTTGATGAAATGGACTGCCACCAACTGACTGATCAATCTTCATTCTACTCCTCAGACACTTTTTACAAAGTCTTTTCAAACACTATGTTTTTAATGGGTTGGGACTCAACATAAATAGAATATTGAGCAGTGGCCGCCTCCTTCTAGTTTAAGGTACAAATGCAGAGTGAAAGAAATAGAAATTCACTCATTTTAAAGTCTCTGGTCTCTTCATGATAATACCGAGAGAGAAAGAGAGGAGGAAACTGCCTGAACAACTTTGTTTGCAGCTTTACATAACTCTTCTCTCAGACTGAGGAAGCTGTTTGGATGAGCAGCAAAACATTTCTATCTCTCAAGAAAAAGAAGTCCAGTAGCCATGACTCAACTTCCAGATAAACTCTCCTGGATGACTGAGAATCTTCACAGACATATAGCTCTTATGTAGCTCTGCAGGAGGCACAGCTATGGGAGATCGACATAATAAGCTGTAAAACAAGGGCACAGTGGTAATTTCCTCTTCTTGGTTCCTTCTCCATCCTTCCCTGCCTTTCTCCGTTCTGTTGTTTAGGTGGCCTAGCACAAGCTATTTTTAACAACAATTAAAAATCCATTGTTTTTATAAGGCTGTTTGCTCGTTGTTATTTTAAATGCCATAATTTAAAAAAATGCCATTTGTAAAAAGAAAAAGTGTGTCGTTATTTGCCAAGCTCCAGCCGTATTAGAGCTCATCCACTTTTCCGTTTCCACCTTCCTTACCTCTCTTCCTTCTTTTCCCTCTTTCCCCCTCTTTTCCATGCCATCCTACCAACCACAGGCTTCATGACAGTTAGAGCTATTCGGCAGTGGAATACGCTCCCGCGGAGGGTGATTGAGTCTCCTTCTTTGGAGGTTTTTAAGCAGAGGCTGGATGGCCATCTGTCGGAAACACTGCGATGGTGGTTCCTGCATGGCAGGGGGTTGGACTAGATGGCCCATGAGGTCTCTTCCAACTCTATGATTCTATGATTCTGTGATTCTATGATTCTCATTCTTTGGGACCTCGTGCTGCCTCCGTTTGCACTGTCCACACAAAATGTGGACCCTAGGATGACTTAAAATAAATCTTGAATTGTCATAGAACAGGCTGGAGCAGGAAGGAGGCAAAACCCCCTCAAAGACACACTCATAACTCATACACTTTCCCACGCAGGATAAGTGTTTTAGGAAAATATAATCTGCTGCAACAACCACTTCAAAAGACCTCCCCCAACTTCACTAACCATGCAGCAGACTGTCTGGCTAGCCGCTAGAGGATGAATGGCTCAAAAACGAACCAAATGAACAAAAAATGTCAAAAAAAGGTTTGTTGTATTCGTGAGTTTATAGTCCACCACATTTCCTCAAATGGCCAATGAAACAAACCACAAACTGGCCCAGGTTTTTTTTTGCGGGGGGGGGGGGTTTTTGGCAGTTCATTTTGTGCCCCTCTCTATTATTATCTGTAAGGCAATCACTCTTTTTCCTTCTTTGAAAAGAAATTGCATTGGTGCCTGCCTGCCTGTTCTTTTCAACAAAACCTTGCCAGAGTTCCCTCCTTCCCAACACTGTGGTTCATTTTTTTAAAAAGCCTTCAGCTGAATTTAAAGCACCAGAGCTCTATACCTATCCTTCTAAAACTTAGCAGGTTTCTGGTCTGGGATTAAAAAAAAGTCTTCTCTTGATAGAAAAAACCATAATCTATTAGACTGAAGTTTGCTTCACATAACCAGCTCCTAAAAGACCTGTGTAGCTGCCAATATCATATTAAATTCAACCGTTCCCTTGCAATAAATAAAAATGTCTTCCAATAAATATTGTGTCAAGAAATGAAAAATAACACACTTTACAGCTGTGTAGCACAAAAAAACCTTATACTTGTCGGTTTGCAATTTGGCAAGTATAGGGCCTCCTCAGCTGCTGCCCCCAAGCTATGGAATGCCCTCCCAAGTGAGATCCGCCTGGCGCCAACACTGGTGACATTTTGGCACCAAGTAAAAACCTTCCTGTTTCTGAAGTTTTTTAATTGACATAACATAGATTGTGGGTCCTCTGATGGCAATTTTAGTGTAATGATTTTAGTGTAAGGTTTTTATTATTGTTTTAATTATTTATTGATATTCTATGTTTCAAATGTTTTAATTTTTTGATTGTAAGCCACCTAGAGACCTTTGGGTAGTGGGCGGCATATAAGTTGTAAAAATAAATAAAATAAAATAAAATAAAATAAAATAAAAGCGAAAACAATTATAGCCATTTGTGTATTCCCATTCAATGGCAGGCCTAAGTCTTGGCTTAGGTTTTGAATTGAAACCAGAGTGAGCTAAGCAGAAACGCCTAATTCTGGCCAGTTCAAACCCATCCAGAACCTCCATTGGGTCAAAGATTCCTACACACAAGGCATTCTGTGTCTGGTGTATTAGAGTGCCCAGAGAAACCAGCAGAGAAGCTGTCACTGTAGCAAACAGCAGCTAAAAGACACACACTTGTGTATTATCCTGAGGGGGAATCCGCACACCAATCTTCCGCTTACGAGGTGACATGATGGAATTAACGGGGAATGTGTTGGTCCACTAAAAGATATCAATTCAACACATCAACAACCTCATCCATTTTATGCCTGTGGGATCAAGCTGTAGAATATAATAAACATTGAGAGAAACTCATTTTTTGAATATGTTTGGTAAATGTCCCCATTCCTAACCACCATAATTGCAATTCTACCTTCGGGCAGAGAAAGGTAATAAAAAGAAACAACTTTTTATTTTTAAAGTTCCTCATTATCTTTTTTTTTCTTTTATGGACTTTCTTTTTTAAAAGACATTCTGGATTGGCAGCAGTGACACATATCCTTAATGGTTTCTCTCTGGAGATTTGCTTCGAAGCAATAGGCCAGGCTGTTTATTTAAAAATGATTCTGTGGCAATGCAGAAAAAGCACAGAGTCTGGTTTGGGGCATAGCATTTAGCTTGACAGTCCACACAACTATTGGCTGCCCCAAATCCAGCAGAGCTTTTGCATGAACAATGAGGATGTTGCTTTCAGACCTTGGACAGGACGCCAGGCTAGCAAATATCAGAGGAAGCCTCTACTAAAAGTTTCTGAGAGAATAGCTTTGCAGGAGGTCATCAGCATTGGGGGGAGGGCTAGACCCACATATTGTGGAAGTGTGTTGGGCAAGGCAACAACATATCCTTGGTGCAGGAGATGGGCAGTGCATTCTATTTTTATTTATTCATTTTAAATGTTTTTACCCTGCCTTTCTTCTTAGAAAAGGATGCAAGGTGGTTTACAACATTGAAAACCAATATTTAAGAATGTAACAATGAGCATACAAAGGGGGCATACATAATTAAAAGGCAATGTTTAATACTAAAAATTCTAAGTATGGAAATATTATTAAAAGGAACAAACAAATGCCACTCTGAGTTTGAGGTTTCCCAAGGTGAAGTTGTGATTTTGCCAAGAGTTCCTGGAAAGGGTGAGGCCCGCTTGGGGTTGGGAAGGGTGGGTGGTTGTTTGCTGCTGCCCCTCCCCGGGAATGATGACAGGTCCCCTAGAGGTCTTGGTTTGTCAATCACTGGTTATTATTTCACAAGGGTGCCACGGTGTGCATTACCTGCCAGGCAGGACACCTGATGTAGGTATCTGCTCTTCCATTCTGTGCTAGCCCTGTTCTGCTGCAACCAGTTGGAAACATGGTTTATCACTTTATGCAGAACCTGTTACAACCTGTCACCAGCATGCGACATTGGCTGGGCCTCTTTTCATACAAATAGCCAGAAAGAGGATAAAGAAAAGGACTACATGTCTGTGACAACAACCTTTCCTTCAGTTAATCTTCAAGGGACCAAGAGTGGGGACAATCTATTTGTTGTGAAAGAGTGTTTGCCCTCCTGTAGTCTCCAGGCTTAAAACCGGGGTACTTCAAAGGCCAGATGCAGGGGAGTGGTATCAGGAGACAGATATCTAGTTTCATGTGCTCCCAGGCGCATCTGGTGGGGCCGCTGTGAGATACAGGAAGCTGGACTAGATGGGCCTTTCACCTGATCCAGCATGGCACTTCTTATGTTCTTATGTTCTTATGTTCTCATTCCTAGTCCTTATACCTTTTCCTACAGGAATTCTTCTTGCCAATATCAGTATAAGGCATGTACTATCTACAAAATAAGGCATAACCAATAGGTTCCAAGATCAATATGAGCAAGCTATTTAAGAAAACACACCAATACCCTGAGCCCATTTTAGTTATTCTTCTGTATTTCGCAGAAGAATAACTGGGTTCTTCTCAGCTCTCTTGATAACTTCTCTTCAGACATTGTAGAGCAGTGGTTCTTAATCTTGGGTAATTCAGACGTTCTTGGACTATAATTTCCAGAAACTCTGGCCAGCACAACTAGTGCTCAAGGTTTCTGGGATTTGTATTAAGATTCGGAACCACTGTCTTAGAGCAAAGTACACCAAAAACATATTTTAAAATCACTAAAAATGCTTAAGAGGGGCAAAGTCAGTTAGAAGCATTTTTTCCAGATTTGATATGCGGTGATTTCTCTGAGACCACCTCTCTGTTCATCCCTGAAAGGTTAGAAAGGGACAAAGGAACAGAGCAATTGCTATTTTTATAGAGCTAAGGTCAGCAAAACTTGTAAATCTAATTGGAATGGCAGTTTGTGACTTGGAGTGAGGGCAGTCTTCTGAAATTTGGGGAGCAAAGTAACTCCTCCCCATCCTGGTCTATGAGCCACCAACATCTAACAGATTGTCAGAGTTTTGTGCTATTTGATCAGCCAGCGGAAGCAATACTTATTGAATAAATAGTTAGCCAGAGACAGAGTTTTCTTAAAACCAAAACAGCTATATTACAAACTGTACAAAAAATATATCACAGCATCTTAGAACTTATACAAAGTTCAACAGCATAACAGCATAACAGCATTCATTACATATGACAAAATATATGGCAGAGAAACAAAGTGGGTGCCTTACTCACAGAAGGCCCAATGAACAATGATTTACAGAACATTTTATACACATGTATGTCCAATCATGAATGACATTGCCTCATAGCTATTGCAACCCCTTGCATCAGCCAAAATTCATTATGCTATTTCTTAACATCTGTACTCTATTAGAAAAAAACTATACATTGAGTCACTGTGACTTTGCACTTTTACAGACTCCATCTTTGAATCAATTAAATACATATGAAAAATATATAGAACATCCTGACTAATACATGTATTTCACTAACTAATATCTGATAATACTGCACTATGGTTTAGTTTTGTTAACTCGTGTGAATCCACTCCACAACAGAGTTTAGTCAATTCCCCTATTTTGGTTTTTGCAAGTGTAAGAAGGTGGGATGGGGTGTAGGCATTGGCAACTAAGTGGCAATATCGTTCTGTCGTTCTTCACTGTTCTGTTGATGTGATCTCCATGTTTGAGGTTCCACCACACCAAAAGCTCCTTGCAAATTTTCTCAGAGTTGTCTCCTTTTAAACGACACACAGAAGGAAGAAAATCACTTTTCAGCAGTTCCAGTGAAGAGACTTGGGGTATTTGTACACGAGCCCTAAACTCTGCCACAAATGGCTGCCAGCTCCAGAGCTTACAATTGTTTCCCCACCAGCTCCGGAGTTTGCAGAAAATTAAGTGCGACCATGCCCACCTAAGCATGTCCCAGCGCACTTTTCATGTACGTGCTCTCCGGTGGTGAAAATCCCTGATGCGGATTTAAGGGAGTGAGTGCCGGGCTCTCCTCGCGCCTGTTTGTTGTTGGTTTTTGCCTGCTGCCCCTTTAAGAGAAGGAATCAGGATGACAACGGGGCTCCGGGCGGCTTCGGAGGTGAGCCTGCATTTTTTCCTCTCTTTTTTTCTCCCTCCCCTCCCGCAGACAGGATCAAGGAAGTGCGGAGGGGTGGGGACGCCGGATGAGCAACGAACCCCCAAGATCTCTGGTCCGAATTTAAGTGGCCAGCGGATCTTAGGGGTCATGTGAAAAGGCTCTTGGCTGAATAAGAGAGAATTTGATATAGTACTGAAACAAAGGCAGCACCTGAAGGGACAACCTTGAATAACTTTTTTATTTTATTTTTTTGTGGGGAGGGAAGGCAGCCTGAACAAATTGTTTCAAGTTTTCTTCTTCTGTTTTCAAAAAATCCATTTACACATATAAATGAAGACACCAAATGAGAAACACACCAGTGGTCCAAAAAATTAATACAACTCAAAAGATATTTCGTACGCCTACAATACTAAATTGTTGAAAGGAAAATACATTAGATGATACGCAGCCTAGCTGTCAGTGAAGGACAGCTATGGAGAGGAAAAAGCAAATGATGTTTTCCACTTACTTGAAGAAAGGCATCGACAATCTGTACCAAAACTGTGAATAAAGAAGAAATAAGAGAAATGGTGCAAAGGGGGAAAATTTGGGGAAACACCAAACACCAATTCCACATTCACTGTTGGCCTTCAGGGAATGCTTTGGGTGACCTTTGAGCATCATGTGGTGCTATTATTAGTCTGTGCATGTCTTCTGGTCCCAGCCCTCTTTTGCCAGATTTTGCTTATGTTATATGGTTTATTGAGGTGCTATGTCTATTTTTATTTTTATTTTTATTTTTATTCCTATTTTATTATAATATTATTGTTGTTGTTACTATTTTCTTTATTGTATTTTGATTTGTATGTCTGGGGTTTGTATGTTTGGGGAAGGTTTTTTTTTTTTTATAACGTGTTGTACACCGCCCTGAGTTCCCACGGGTAAATCGGACAGTCAACAAGTACAAAATCATATCAAATCAAATCAAATCAAATCAAATAAATAAATAAATAAATAAATAAATAAATAAATAAATAAATAAATAGGTGGGATGCAGGAACAGTTAATATGACTACATACATTAAGAGCTTTTAAAGAATGGCTAATATCCAAAATAAATATTTCACCTGTACTTATTTCCATATTGTTGCAGGAGTTTTTATACTGTCCTACAGAATTTGAAGAAATCAGGAAAGGGAGGGAGAGTCATATGATGATAGGTCTATTTTGGCCATTAAAAAGATTTCTAAATAAATGTGTTACACATGGTAAATGCAATAAGATGAAATCATACTCCTATGCTTGCTGATACGCATGCATGATAATTTTGTGAAGCCTTGCTTGTTTCATTCTGATGGGT
>JAHTLZ010003618.1:0-14260 GCA_023846285.1 Phrynocephalus versicolor
TTTTTCACCTTGTCCAGTTCTTTTAGAAGAGATTCATAAAAAACTCCTTGCTGTACATTAGGTGCATACACATTCACTAGAGTATAGTCTTCTTTTCCCAATAAACCCTGGATTATTAAAAATCTACCATTGTCATCCTTTATTACTTCTTGTACTACAAATTCACAATATTTAGAAATTAAAATTGCAACTCCTTTAGATTTTGAAGTCCCGTATCCTTTCTCATAAATGTTGATATTCTGTAGCTTGAGTTCGTTGATCCCATCTCTTGATTGGTGAGTCTCTTGTAGAAAAATAATGTCTGCTTTACTCCTCTTCAGTAGAGCTTCTATTCTTCTTCTCTTTATAACAGATCCTAGGCCTTTCACATTTAAAGTAACTACTTTTATGTTGGTCCCCATGCCCCCTTTAAATCACATGTTTTTTTTGATCCTGTTGTGATACATATAACAGAAAAACTCACTAAAAAACACAATAATAAAACAATAATATGAAGTAACCCAAACCTATCCCCAACCATACCCCACCACCCTACAATTATCAATCTTACCACCCCCTCCTTTATCCACACTGCATGGAACTCCAGCATGACTCTAAGGGGGAGGGGGCGCCATTCCCAGCAACTTGAATCACGGCCAGATCTCCCACATCCGTACAATCTGAAGTGATTTACCCTCTTGTTTTCCCCCTTAAACATTTATCAATTCTACTAAGTTCTACAATATTCTACAATATTTACTTCACTCTGCAATATTCACTTCACTCTCCCACTGCCCATTTCCCCTACTGTCAAAGGGGAGGAGGAGGGAAAGAGGGAAAAGAGAAAAAAAAAGGAGAGAGAGAGGGAGGGAGGGAGGGAGGGAGGGAAAAGGGAGGTTGGGAAGGGGGGAAGGGGATAAGACGGGGGGACCCGGAAGGTTGGGAAGGGGGAAGGGGGGATGAGGGAGAGGGGAAAGGGAGAAGGAAAAAAACAGTGACTAAAAATACAAAGGGAAACAGAGGTAAATTGAAAAAATAAAAAATAAAATAAAAAGGAAAATGGAAAATGGAAAATGAAAAACTGAAATAAAAAATAAAAAATGGAAAAATCAAAAATCAAAATAAGAAAACAAAAAATAATAATAATAACCCCACCAAAAAAAAAAAAACCTCTCCCAAAAAAGGAATCCAAATGAAAAAATAGGTAATAATTATAATAAAATCTACTTTCTTCCCATATATAAAAAATTAAAAATCAAAAATTGGGAAAATAAAAAAAATGAAGACAGGAACAAAAATAGAAAAATGACTCCCCCCCCCAAAAAAACCCAAAAAGACAAAAGGAGAAATATGTAAAAAAAAAAACTTTATACAAGAATCCACTTTCTTCCCATGCGATTTCTTCATTTAACCACTCGATGTTGCTGCTCCTGGATCTTCCTGTGAGAGGCCCCATGCAGCTAGTAGGTGTTCTCCTTCTTCTGGAGAGTAAATTTTATGAAGGATCCCATCCTTCCAAATCTTGATGAATACTGGATAGCCCCAACTGTACTTCAAATTATTTTTTATAAGAACTGCAGTTACAGGGCGCATATTTTTCCTCCACTGAGATGTTGCATAGGAAAGATCTTGATACACTTGGACAGGAGTGCCATTGTAAGAGAGAAGTTCTGGCTTAGATCTTGTCACCCTCAAAAATTCTTCTTTTTTTACATAGTTAGAAAATTTCAGTATTATGGGCCTATGTTGAACTTGGGGGCTGCCCAGAAAATGAATTCTCTCAACATCTTCCTCTCTTACAAACTGTGACTTCATAATTGTATTTATCCAGGAAATCACCTCTTCTTTAAGATTGTCTTTTTTCTTTAATGCAAAGTTCATAATTTTGATATTGGAGCGTCTGGAACTATCTTCAAGGTAGATGACTTTCCTGTTTATGTCTTCCAAACGTTTCTTTTGTTTTTGTATTCCATCCTCATTTTGCTTAGCCAAGTTTTCAACCTGAGTCACTCTCTGATCAAAGTTCTTAAAATCTGCTTGTATCTTCTCCATTTTAGAATTAAGAGCTTGGAATTCCTTTTTAAATAATTTACAGTCCTCACTAATCTGTTTGATATCCTTGGGTAACCCCCCCAACGCTTCCAAGCCTTCCGTAAGAACGGAGAGTTTTTGTTCAAAATTTTCCATAGCACAGCTAGAATTCTCGCCCCCCTCCTCCTGAAGGGCGGACGAGGCTTCAATACGTTTTAATCTCTCAAGGCTACGATCAGATGCAGATCGGACCCACTTAACTTCTTGCACAGGTTTGGTTTTTTTCCTTCTCATTAAGCAGATTTTTTAAATAAAAGTCCAGGTCGTAAGACAAGAAAATCATCTGATTGACTCAGTAGCTTAAAAGTGAAAGCCGTTCGCACACAAATCAAAGCGAAAGCACTTTCTACCGGTGAACTATCAGATGTTTAACATTCCAGACTTCTCCAGTCTACAATAAATCACTTTAAAAACTACATAGGATAGTTACTCACAAGTTTTGAAAGGGAGAACAAGACTTTTAAAGCTGTTTACATTTCAGTCGTACGGAGCTCTGCTTTTTTCAGCCGCTCATCCAAGCAGCCGGAAGTGACGCCCTCAACATCCCTTTCAAAGTCTTGTTAAATCTCTCCACCAACCCATTTGTTTGTGGATGGTAAACAGTCATTTTCAATGGCTTAACATCCAAAATCCTCCACATTTGTTTAAAAGTTACACTCATAAAGTTACTCCCTTGGTCTGTGTGAAACGGAGGGCCAGGCGGAGTGAGCAAAGGTTGATGCGTCCGCCGGAGAAGGTCATGGAAAAGGCCCAATTAAGATGGAGAAGGAAAATGTGACAGAGGTGGAGGAAGACCCGGGTCAAGGACTGAAAAGGGAGGAGGAGATAAAAGGAGAAAAGGGAAAAAAGGAACAAAAGCAAAAACCAGCCATAGGATTGGTTGAGGGTTACATGGCCATTACAAAGAGGGTAGAAATATGGAAAGATATTCAGAGGGATATAGAGGAGGTTGCCATAGAAATCAAAAATAAAGAGACACTGATGGTAGCTCAGGGAGATGAAGGGGAAACGAAGATTGATAAGGGAACCCAAGCAGGAGGAGGGAAATGGCAAAGAAAATCAGTGAGAATACAAGTAGGCAGAGGTGAGGAGAGAGAATCCGACAGGGGAGGGGGACAAGAAGAGGAGCCGCACAAGGAGAAGGAGGAAGGGAGGGGCCAGGTGAGGAGCAGGCAGGAAAAAGAGACAGTTAGGGGATTAACGGACAGAGTGAGGGGAAGAGGAGGGACAGTTGGGATACTGAGGGAAGAAGACAGGAAAATTTATCCCTCCATCCCTTTCGGAAGATATCTGGGGCGAGGTCATCAAAAAGGCAGCGGGAAAAATATGAAAATAAAAGCTGTCCTGAACCATTTAGCCCTTTGAAATGGATCTCAGATTGGGGTTGGGAGTCCCCCCTACAACTCCGATCACTCAGGATGGAGAAACCCTTCTTGGGTTTGAAAAGGAACACTCATTAGAGAGATCAGGAGGATCTAAAAATCCCTTTCTTCAAGACAAGAGAGTTCAAAACTATGTAAGTTCCAGTTATCCAAGTTTACCTTTGTTAACACCCCATGCTCCAGAATTGTATGCAAGAAACGACAATGAATCTTTAAATGCCATGTTGAATAAATGTTTATTAGATTTGGAAAACCGACTCCCGTCATTGCATCACCAGCCAAATCTTTAATAAATCTGAACGAACCTGCACAGTCTGTTAACA
Source organism: Phrynocephalus versicolor (assembly GCA_023846285.1). Taxonomy (NCBI): domain Eukaryota; kingdom Metazoa; phylum Chordata; class Lepidosauria; order Squamata; family Agamidae; genus Phrynocephalus; species Phrynocephalus versicolor. Next base: position 3,776 of record JAHTLZ010003618.1, read on the forward strand.
CTTCCTTTGGGAACCCTACTCTAGAAAATATTTGTAATAATTCCCTAGACAATACTTTGGCGGATGTAGATCTCAGAGGAACTGCCTCAGGCTATCGGGTTGCATAATCTATTAACACCAGTATGTATAAGTGTCCTCCAGAAGATTTAGGAAGAGGACCAACTAAATCAATACCAATACGATCGAATGGTCGGTCAATTATAGGCATTGGAATCAATGGTGCCCCTGGAGCAGGTTTTTTCTGAGTTAACTGACATTGCTTACATATTTGACAAAATTTTTCAATATCTCATCTCAAACCTGGCCACCAGAACCGTTGCTTAACCCTATTTAATGTCTTCTCAGTGGCCAAATGCCCAGCTACAGGGATATCATGAGCTAAACTGATAATCTCCCTCCTCCATAATTGGGGCACGATTAATTTTTCCTGTTCATCTGGATCAATAAAATACATTAAACCATCTCGCATTACATATTCACCATTTCCCAATTTGTCTCTACAGTTTTTAAGATCTGTGTCATTTTGTTGAAAAAATTTCACCCTTTCGCGCGAGGCTTGAAACATCTCTTCACGGATAGCATCAGTGGTAGCATCGACATCTCCCTGCATCCCCTCCTGTATTTGCACAAGATTATTAATATCTATCCAATCTCTTCCTATTAACATCTCTCGAGCTAATGTAGGTACGATTCCAACATTCATCCTTTGCCTTATCCCGTTAATTTCCACATCAACCCACGCAGTCTTATAAGACTTCAAATCGCCATGAATACATCTTACAGACACAGTATCCTTATTATTATTATTAATATTCCCCAAATATTTTATCAAGGTCTTAGCACATCCAGTATCCACAAAAGCTCGTTTACACTCCCCATAAGCCAAAAATTCCCAATGTTTGCTGGAGTCTCTATTTCCGTCGTTCCACCCGCCATTTTCTCCACCCCAAATACATTCTAACTTTGTGCAGTCTTTTACAAAATGCTGAGTGAAACCACAACCATAACATACTGGCTTCGCACTTCTGGGTTGATTATAGAGTCTCATTAGGCCTCTTCCGAATCAGGATTCTTTTCTTGGCTCCATAGCAGAATTAGTTTTCACGCCTCTCAGACTGGATGCCATCTTGCCTGTATTTCTCGTCGCGCTGGATGTTCTCTCGGAGCTTGGATTCTCATGATGTGAGGATTTCTCGTCGACACAATCACAGCCTTCTAATATATGCATGACATCCTCCAATGAAGAAGGCCGGTTCCTCCTCACCCAGTTAGCTATGGAAACGGGTGTGTAATTTAAAATTTGTTCAATAACGATAGCCTCAATCATGAATTCTTTGGAATTTTCTTGAGGTCGAAGCCACTTGATGGCTGTAGCTTTCAAACGTTGAGTGAGGGTGCGGGGATGAAAGCCGGTTTTGTAGATGATAGACCGAAACCGCTTTCTGTAAGCTTCGGGTGTTAAATTGAGAGTCAATAAAATAGCCTCTTTTACTTTAGCATAGCTAGTTGCATCGTTGGTGTCCATGGCGTCAACTATTTCTTGCAAAGCTCCTGTCAGACAAGGAGTTAAAATCAAAGCCCACTGTTCTTCGGGCCACTTCGTTGCCTTGGCAACCCTTTCAAAAGTATTGAGGTAAACTTCAACGTCATCCTCTTTATTCATCTTTTGCAACCTGACAGGAGTTGGATTGGAAACCCAAGTGTTTTGACTAGCGGTGCATCTGTCAATATTTTCCAGAGAGTCAGTCAAATCACCTCTTTTTAGTAATTGAGACATGAGTATTTTGTTCTGTTCTGCAATCAGTTCTAATAACTTTCTCGTTGTATCTTGTGGCTCAGAGCAGATCAACTTTTCTTCATTAATTGGACTCAGAATGGCCGCAGGTTGGGCGCCATTTTGTGAGGGTTCGATCCTTTCCAGGTTGGTTCCGATCCATATATGAACTCAGAATCATTTTTATTATAAACTTCAAACGGGTTTTTATTTAAACTAACATGAGAAGAACATGAACAAACACTGTCGCCGGTTCTCTGTGATAACTTTAACAACTTTGGCATATCAATATTCTCTAATAAAGGCTCTTCAAATGTGAAGCTAACTGACTGTTTTCTTTAGAAACAGGGACGATGCTGAGTGCCTCTCCCCAGACATTGACTGCCGCAGCACGGGTGTCTTGCCCACTGGGCTACAGGATTCTCGGGCCTGCCCCTTCTCCATTCTGGATTGGGTTTCTCAAATTGTCCTGGCCACTTCACTGGTCTTACATGTACTGACCATTCAAACTCATCCGTCTCCCGAATTCTAGGTATTGGGATTGTGTCTTCCCATCTCGGTCTCCATCTGTCAGTCTGCGTCCCAACCCCCTTTACCTGTCCTTCTCAACTGTCACTGGCTCCCTCACGTGCCTGCTTCACCTCTTCTGGGTCCTCGTGCTCAACCCACACGTCGTCACCCTCATCAGCTGCCCACAAGCCTTCTTGAATCACCCCCTGTTCCTGCTCTAGGGATCCAGCAGTTTCATCAGCAATATCTCCCACTTTTAAACCCCCTGCTTTTCTAACCAATTCTACATTAACATCTTTATTGCATTCTTCTTTCTCGCTTGGTTTTATTCCAGACGGCTCACTTTTCACATCTCCTTCACAGAGTAACATAATGGATAGCGCACCAAATTAATGTGCCCACTATCACAAGCACTAGAAGCAAGCCAATTAAGCCCACAAAGAGCTCTTTGATCCAATTCGAATTTGGCAGCCAGCTGGTAAGCCAGCTCCACGGAGAGGCGTTGTTATCCGAGTAGGTGGCTTGGATTGCGGAAGCTACATGCCAAATGTTTGCAATGTCAGTGGTGATCCGCCCCCTTTGATCAATAAAATGGCAGCACTGGGTTTGATTCAACCATTGGCAAAATCCACCAGCCCTACTCAAGAGGAAGTCTAAAGCTAATCTATACTGCACCAGGGTCTCCGCAATAGATGTAATTTCAGTTTGCAAGGCAGAGGCCACATCAGCGGTGTCGTTGGCCAGGGCTTCTAATTGATAAGATAGGCGGCGAATTTGGTGGACATTAATGGCGACCCCCCAAGCAGGAAAGAGGATAGAGGCAAAGCGTTCACCTTCAGTCAAGAAGGTGCGGTCTGGGTCATATAATTTCTCCTCACTGTAAACCTGCTTCTGTCTATAGAGATGATGGGGTGGCATCCATGCAGATGTGGGTTGATGTTTTTGATAAAATTGGATACCTGCGGGCATCAGAGTACCTAAGGTACATGATCCATTCCAGACAGCTGGAAGGACTCGCCCTGCCCAGGAGCCACAGAACCAAAATACCCCTTGAGGGAGGCCATGGAGCACGACGTTTAAGATGGCTGAATAAGTGGATTGAATTTGGTTAAGGGACATATTGACTCTCTTGTTTTCCTGAATATATTGTGGGAGGCAGCTAGGGGGTGGATGGGGTTCCCCTGAAGGATGATCCCCCACATCCACTGTGCAATTACAATAGGGATAATCCCCAAGCTGCTGAAAAGGAATTTGAGGTCCCTCATGTGCCAGGGCTCTATGTGTGGGTTGATTATGCCAGGTGACACAGATGGGCGCCAATGGCCAGTGCTGCTGGTAACTCAGGGTAAACTGGTCTGGGTCAGTCATTTGAGCATCGGTTCCTTGGGGAACTGTGTATAAATGAGTTTTGTTCCAGTCCTGCGGCTCCAGGCACGCAGTTGGCATGATGGGCCAGCCAGCTTGGATGTGGTGTGGCCCAAAGGCACACACCCAGCAATCAGTGACGTTAAGCGTCTCTGTCATATTATGTACCATCATGTGGAACGTGTTTTTGTCCCACCCAGCCAATGCCCTGAGGAGGAGGGAGATGACCCATAGGTTGATAAATAGTAAAAACACCCGGGAGGACATGGTTATGCGGGGAGATCCAAGGGTAGATGCAAGAGAAAAAGAGAAAAAGAGAGGGAAAGAAGAAAGACCGAACACTCACCACTGGGCTCAGGGGTTTGGCAGGCGTTGCAAGCGGGCTCTGGGTTCTGGGCAGGCAAGCAGGCAGTCGGCGATGTTAATGGATGATGGGTCCAGGTGTTGATGTTGAGAGTGGGGGTTCGAAACGAGTCCAAGCAAGGTGGCAATAGGTGGGAGGTGGGTTCAATCGAGGTGAGTCCAGGCAGAGTCGAGTGGAATGAGGCTAGCTCCTGCTGTTAGATGCGGAAAACAGCAGTGAGTTCCTCATCCCAGAGAGGATGCAGAAAAGCAATTGGGTCAGGGCTAGGTGAGGGGGCCTCCTTTGCTCTCCGCCGGGTGATCTTAAGGCGGAGAGGCTCCAGCTGCTGGCACGCCCACTCCTCCTCCGGCGGGGGAACCGTCTTGACCCTGGAGAGGTGGATCCAGGATTTTATTCCTTCCACCTTCATGGCCGTCAGGGTGCTGAGCAGTACTTGGCATGGGGATGACCATTTCGCCTCCAAGCAGTTGGGGTGTAATTCCTTCACCAGGACCCAGTCGCCTGGGTGGACTTTGGCCAGGAGGTCCCTCCGGGGTGGAATGGCTGTGGCGACCTGTTTGGAGAGGAAAGAGAAGACCCCCTCCAACTCCCTAAAATAGGCGGGCAGGGGCTGATTCTCAGGGTCGGGTTTTGGGGACAGGGCAACGAAAGGGCGACCATAGAGGAGCTCAAAGGGGGGGGCAGTCCTAGGCGGGAGGTGGGGGTAGCTGGGATCCAGGTGAGGGCAATAGGTAGACCCTTTGGCCATTTAAGTCCCATTTCCTGGCAGATCTTAGCCAATTGCCGTTTTAAAGTTTGGTTCAGCCTCTCAACTTTTCCAGAGGCTTGTGGTCGATAAGCCGAATGTAGGGACCATTTAATTTGGAGGTAGGTGGCCACCCCTTGCACAATTTGGGACACGAAGTGTGGCCCGTTGTCTGACTCCAGACCTAAGGGTATACTATGCACCGGGATGATGAGCTCCACGAGAGCCTGTACTACCTCCCGGGCAGTCTGGGTCCTGCAGGGAATTACTTCTGGCCACCCACTGAATAGACCAACGAAAACCAAGAGATTTCGCTTGGCTCCAGCCCTGGGCATCTCTGTAAAATCAACCTGCCATGCCTCCCCTGGGTAACTGGCTCTCCTGAGAACCCCCCTGGGTATAGCTTTAGTTCCCCGTGGGTTGTTCCGGAGGCAGATGAGACAGGAGGAGGCTACACTTTTACACATAGGCAGGAGATCAGGGTAAAAATATTGTTGTTTGAGCCAATTAAACAGAGTCCTTCCGGAGGAGTGTGAACCTCCATGGAACCGCTGGACCAAATGGGGAAAAATTGCTGTTGGTAACTGTACAAGGCCATCTACCACCCACCAGCCATTCTCCCACTTCCCGCCAGACTGTAGAGAGTCTTGAGGTGAATAGAGAGGGGCAGTTTCCAGTTCAGGGGACAGAGAGATGAGAGGGTTTTGACTGTCCAGAGGGATGGGGGAAGGGGTAGGTTCTGCTAGGGACATCTCGGGCTCTCCCCCCTTATCAGATATGGCAGCGCGCTTGGCACATGTGTCAGCCAGTCGGTTTCCTTGTGTGATGAAGCCTTCGTCTGTTTGATGTCCTGGGCAGTGGACCATGGCTACCTCCTTGGGGAGGAGGACAGCCGACATGAGGCAGTCCAGCAGAGGGGCCATTTTAAGGGGCTTTCCGTCTGCCCTCATGAACCCACGGGCCTTCCATAAGGCAGTGTGGGTGTGGGCTGCCAGGAAGCAATACCGACTGTCGGTGAAGATATTAACCCGCTGTCCGGTGGCCAATTTAGCAGCGGCAATGAGGGCTTCCAATTCTGCCACCGGAGCTGACTGCATGATGAGGGGACCCCCTTCCCCCACCACAGCGAATCCGGTGTACCGGGAGCCATTCTGAATAAAGGAGGACCCATCTGTCCACAGGGTTAAGTCTGGGGACTCTAGGGGAACAGAGGAAAGATTGGGGCGAATTCCCACCACCACTGACAGAGCTTCAAGACAGTCATGCTGGGGAGAGTCAGAGGGGGTAGGAAGGAGGGGAGCGGGGTTGAGGCAATCGGATCTGTGGAGGGTGATAGAATCATTGTCCAGAAGAAGAGAGACATACCGGGCCAGCCTGGCAGAGGTTGCCCATGCTGGCAGTTTTTGTTCAAGGAGGGTGGAAACAGAGTGGGGAGAATGAACTCGGATGGGGGGCCCTGCAGTAATTTTGGCTGCCTCAGCCACTAGCAGAGCAGTTGCAGCCACAGCCCGAAGGCAGGCTGGCCACCCTGAGGTGGTGGGCTTGAGGGGTTGGCTACTGGAGGGCGTTTGGTACCCACTGGCTGAGTGAGGACCCCCAGGGTGATGGATGCCCTCTCGTGCACAAACAGATCAAGCAGAAGCGTCTGATCTGGCAGCGCTAAGGCAGTAGCCTGCGCCAACGCCTTCCGGATAGCTTCGCAGGCATTCTGGTGTTCCCCCGTCCACTCCCAGGCCATATCTTGGGAAGTGAGTTGGTAAAGGGGTTTAGCCAGGACAGAAAAGTTAGGGACCCAGAGCCTCCCAAACCCAGAAACTCCCAGAAAGGAACGAAGCTCTTTGATATTTTTAGGGGGGTTGAGATCATTTAAGGCTTTGATTCGGGAGGGATGAATGAGGTGGGTTCCCTCTTTAAGGATGTATCCCAGGTAGGTGACCTCCTGTGTCACCCACTGAACCTTTTTCTGGGACACCTTGTACGCGCAGGAAGCCAAATGGTTAAGGAGGGCAATGGACTGGGATTCGAGCAGGTCCCGGTCTGAATGCACGGCCAAGATGTCATCAACATATTGGAGAATGGTTGCTCCAGGGGCCGAAAAAGACCGGAGGTCATTGGCAAGGGCCTGGGCGAAGACCTGGGGACTTTTGCAGTACTCCTGGGGTAATCTGGACCAGGTCAGCTGGGATTTAACTCAAGTGACCGGGTCTTCCCACTTGAAGGCAAAGATAAGTTGGGACTCAGGGGCCAGAGAAATGCTGAAAAAGGCATCCTTCAGGTCTATCACGGTATACCAGACCTGAGAACAAGTGAGGGTCATCAGGAGGATATGAGGGTTGGCGACTATGGGGTGGAGCAACTGGGTCCTAGTGTTCATCTCCCTCAGGTCCTGGACAAACCTCCAAGTCTTGTCCGATTTAGGGACTGGGAAGATGGGGGTACACCAGGGGGAGTCAGTGGGAACCAGGAGCCCTTTGGCCAGAAATTACTAATTGTGTCCAGGAGACCAAATCGAGCTTCGACCTTTACTGGGTATTGCTTAATGGAGATTGGGAGAGCATCTGGCTTTAGGGGAACCTTATGGGGAGTTGCATATGTGACACACCCGGGTTTTCCAGTGTACCAGACCTCAGGGTTCACCGTGGACCATGAAGGTGGCGGGTCCTGAGGTGAGGGGGAACCTACATAGCAAAGATGGGACAGAGAGGAAGGAAAAGTGATACAGATGCCTCCTGGGTCACAGTGTACGGTGGCCCGGAGTTTGCAAAGGAGATCCCTACCTAGGAGATTTAGGGGACACCGGGGAAGGACTAGGAAAGAATGAGAGGTTTGGGAATGAACAGAGATGGGTTGGGTAACAAGGGCTTGGGTAACTGACCCCCCTACTCCCACTATAGGGGTGGTGAGGGATTGGATCAGAGGAAAATCCCTGGGGTGTTAAGGACAGAGAAGGTGGCGCCCGTGTCCACCAAGAATTTGGTTTGTTGACCCCCTACATTTATCTCCACAAGAGGCTCGGGGGTTCGAAACAAGACATCGCCTCTGGAGGGGTGTCAATCTTGTTCCCCTTCCATTGCAGCCATTAGAGCACGAGGCGGTGGAGGGGGGGGGCTGCCCTCACCTCAAAAGGGTACCAGTCCCCTAGCATGAGAGGAACAGTCCCCTCCTCCCGGGCTTGGCTAGGGCCACGTGGTGGAAGGGTGTTTCAGGGTTCAGGCTGGCGAGGTGGGTAAGGGGTGCACCACTCTCGGTTAGGAGGGCGCGGAGGGGTTGGATCAAAGACCTGGTGTTTCCTCCGATAACTGTCCCGTTGGGGACATTCTCGGACCCAATGATTTGGGGATCCGCAGGAGAGGCAATGGCCATGATTCCGGTAGGGAGTTCTCAGTGGCAGCCCCTGAGGGGGGGGGGCTGCTGCCAATAGGGTTGCATGGCAGCCGCCAGCAAAGTGGCCTTTTTCTTCATTTTTTGTTTGATTTTAGCCTCCTCCAGTTCAGGCCGTTGGTAATAGACCTGAAAAGCTGTCTGAATTAGGATCTCTAAGAGTTGAGCCGCTAGGGTGGGGAGTTTTTATAATTTTTTCCTGATGTCTGGGGCCGCCTGAGCTATGAATGTAGTCCGAATAGCTGCCAAATTCCCTGGTTCCTTGGGGTCTATGTCAGTGTGCCGGCGAAAGGCATCTTTCAGCCGGGTCAGGAACTCAGCTGGGGTCTCATCGGGGGTTTGAACTGTATTGTATACCTTGTGATAATTTACAACCCGGGGGACCCCCTTTTTCAACCCCTCCCGAATGGCCTGACGAGCCCCCTCTATTACAGCCTGGCCAAATTCAGTGTTAGGATCATTATCTGCGGCTGGGGGATTTAGACAGAGGGCTTCTTCTGCATTAGGAGGAGGGGGGTCTGGGCCATTATCCTCTCCCCTGGGCAAGGCTTGGATGTAAGTCCGCCGGCATTCGGTGAAAGCCTCTAGGCTTTTCCCATTACCTGTCAGCGCTCTTCCTCATTGAGTAGGGCAGAGAGCAGGGTGAAGAGGTCGGGGATATCAGGTTGGTGGGTAGAAATGATCCTATTTATTAGATCTATGTACTGCTGGGGGCTGTCCCGGTAGGGAGGCAACCCCTGCTTCCAATTATATAGGTCGGAGGTGCTGAATGGGGTATGGACAAAAATCAACCCACCCGGCCCTGGGACTTGTCTGAGCGGGAATTGCCCAGCTGCGCTAGTAAAGGTCCCAGGGTCGCTCGAGGTATAGTGTTCCAGCACCTTCCGGGCACGCTCGGACCTCCTCACCGATTCAGGGGACAGGTCAGGAGATGGGGAAGCAGGGGAAAGGGAAGGCGGAAAAGCCACAGAGGGGCCTCCTTCTGCCTGGGGTGGTGGGATACTTGGGTTAGGAGGAGGGGTCGCAGCAGGAGCTGAGGGTCCCCCACTAGGTTGCCTTCCCTCCCGGGGTTGAGAAGGGTTGGTGGGTGCAGGTACATAAGGGGGTGGGAAGTCCTCTTCTTCTGAGGGCTTTACAAGAGGGGAATCCCCCTCAAAAGAATTTTTGATGTGGCTGGGCTCGCTTCTGGGGGTGCTAAGGCTGAGAGCTTCCCCAGCCGTTTAATCAATTGGGGTTCAAGGCCATCCTGTTTACAGATGGCTGCCTCCGCCCCCAAATTGTAAAAGACGTGAAGATATGGCAGCTCCGATAGACGGTGATTCTGCCATAGATACCGCTCTAGATAATAGAGAGTCTCTCCAATTGTCCCCTCCCGTGGCCATCAGGGGAGGTCTTGGCCCAAGTGATACAAGGGCCACACATCTCTACATAATTTTACAAGTTTCCCCTTCTTACATTTAGTCCCTGGATTGAGGAGAACAGAAAAATGGTCCAGGGCACTTTTAAGGGGTTTTTTTTGAGTTCCCAAGGGAGGAAAGTTCATTTCCCATTTCGCAGCCTTTTTGCACAGAACTCCTAACTTCAAAGAATCACAAAAAGCCAATTCCAAATTCCAATTCAACCTTGATTAAACTAGCCAAGGGTACCAGCCTAACAACCAAATTAATTTTATCAATCCAGGGAAAGTTGCTCGCCGTTGTCTAGCACCTTTTTGGTCTAGAACCACCGTCAGGAGTTCGTCAACTCCCTTTCCGCTCATATTGCTTATCCCTCCTTCAAATGTGAGGACCCCGCTCTTGCAGGACCCTTTCCCCCACAATCTAAGTCCAACCTAGCACTTGGGGGCACACTCGAAGGGTTCCGGGACATTACACGCTTCCAAAGCGTCAAATTCTTACCAATCCTGTGCCTCTGGTCCAGACTCCGAGCCTTGACCTCTCAGTTCCTCCGATGCTGCGACGAGTTCTTCTCCTCAGGAAAAGAAAAGCCCTAACAGAAAGGATGTCTCTCACCTTTCGTTCGGAGCTGGAAAAGGGTCTGCCAAGCGAGGTTATGTCCCCCCTTATCCAGCAAATGGCTGGTGGCACCAAAAGAGGGAAGTTGAACAGCTCTTGGTTTCGCCTCACAGCTGCTCGGAAAGGCAGCTCCCAAAAATGGGGCCGAAAGAAATTTGGGGCAGCCCACAGAGAGTTTGAGGGATATTAACCCTTTCCTGCTCCTGGCTGGCTCACCAAAAATGTTAAATTTAAAATGAGATTAAAATTCTATTTCAGACAGGCTAGCCCTGCTGAGTTCCGCCGGACCCCAAAAGCCCAATGAAGAATCCGACGAGAGAGAAATCCTGAA
>JAHTLZ010000107.1:3623-18754 GCA_023846285.1 Phrynocephalus versicolor
AATAATAATAATAATAATAATAATAATAATAATAATAATAATAATAATAAAGCTGTCTAAATTATTTCTAAGTTACACTAACATTCTGAACTACAAGGCTCATGATGAATAAAAGCTCTAAAAACTAAGTACCAGAAAGAATCATCATCATCATCAGAATTCTGAGTTCCAAGCAAGTATAGCCAGCCATTCTATTCTCTAACTTAAAAGCTTCATCTCATTGTTGCCATCTCCTCCCCTTTGCCACAGTCATTCTGGTAATTGTCCAATCACAGGGCATTGTTTAGCATATTAATTAGTCTTTTTCCACACCTCTATTTCCCATGAAGTGTGTTTCTCAGGAATGTGATGTTATGACTCCTTCTTGCTCGCCGAGCCTCTTCCCAGGCGATAAGACAGCACCTGTGAGCTGAGTTGGAACAAGGGGACAAAAACAACTATGCAGACATTGCTTCTCTTGACCTAACTGCAGCCATTTTCTAATCCCTTGACATAATATTTGAAACAGATAGTTTGGGGGGGGGGATAAACTGCAGAAGGCGGTGTAACAATTTGCATCCGTTTCTTACCCTGGACCTCACTACACTTTACCCAGCCTGGAAAGGAACCATTTCCTCACAGATAATCACAGGAGGAGTGTGATGAATCCCCTGGTTTTCCTCAGGATATTCACTGCTGCCACAATGGGCCTCCTCACTTAGGTGGGTGGAGGGGGGGTCCACCCCGAAGCTGCGTCTCCTTCTCCTACCTCCTCCATGGCAGCGCATTTGGTTTGATACTTGATTTGAAATGACATTTTTGTGGTTGCTTATATTTTACAGGGAAGAAATAAAAGAGGAGGACACCAAGTACCAGAGGAAGAGGTTGAATATTCAGATGCAAAAGAGAATGTTGAGAATCAAACCCGAAGAAAGAAGCTTAGAAGGAAAACAGATAGATGTAAAGGTGGAAAAATCTATTGCTTGTCAAGAGGAAGACGAAGCAGTTCAGACAACATCCAAAGGAGAGGAAAGGAATGAGCATGCCAACTGGGGAAAATCTTTTACTAGCACCTCAACAATGTGGTCTCATAGGAAACTTCATCAAGGGGAGAAGCCATTGACATGCCTAGAGTGTGGAAAGAGTTTTAGTTGTTCTACAGACCTAACTATACACCTGAGAACACACCCAGGCGAGAAGCCGTTTGAATGCCCGGAGTGTGGAAAGAGGTTCAGTCAAGTTGGAAACCTTGCTAGCCATCACAGGACCCACACAGGCGAGAAGCCATTTGAATGTCTGGAGTGTGGAAAGAGGTTCAGTCAAGCTGGACACCTTGCTAGGCATCACAGGACCCACACAGGCGAGAAGCCATTTGAATGTCTGGAGTGTGGAAAGAGGTTCAGTCAAGCTGACAGCCTTGCTAGCCATCACAGGACCCACAGAGGCGAGAAACCATATGAATGCATGGAGTGTGGAAAGAGTTTTAGTTGTTCTACAGACCTAACTATACACCTGAGAACACATGAAGTTGAGAAGCCATTTGAATGTCTGGAGTGTGGAAAGAGGTTCAGTCAAGCTGCAGATCTTGCTACTCACACAGGTGAGAAGCCATTTGAATGCCTGGAGTGTGGAAAGTGGTTCAGTCGAGCTGCACGGCTTGCTAGCCATCAAAGGACCCACACAGGTGAGAAACCATTTGAATGCCTGGAGTGTGGAAAGAGGTTCATTCGAGCTGAAAACCTTACTCGCCATCACAGGACCCATACAGGTGAGAAGCCATTTGAATGCCTGGTATGTGGAACGAGGTTCAGTCAAGCTGGACACCTTGCTAGCCATCACAGGACCCACACAGGCGAGAAGCCATTTGAATGTCTGGAGTGTGGAAAGACGTTCAGTGATTCTAGAACCCTTTCTCATCACCACAGAATCCATACAGGCGAGAAGCCATTTGAATGTCTGGAGTGTGGAAAGAGGTTCAGTTATTCTAGATCCCTTTCTCTTCATCAACGGACCCACACAGGTGAGAAGCTGTTTGAATGCCTGGAGTGTGGAAAGAGTTTCATTCGAGCTGGACACCTTGCTAGTCATCAGAGGACCCACACAGGAGAAAAGCCATTTCAATGTCTGGAGTGTGGAAAGAGTTTCAGTGATTCTGGAACCCTTTCTCATCACCACAGAATCCATACAGGTGAGAAGCCATTTGAATGTCTGGAGTGTGGAAAGAGGTTCAGTCTAGCTGGACACCTTGCTAGTCATCAGAGGACCCACACAGGAGAAAAGCCATTTGAATGTCTGGAGTGTGGAAAGAGTTTCAGTCAATTTGGGAGCCTTGCTAGCCATCACAGAATCCACACAGGTGAGAAGCCATTTGAATGTCTGAAGTGTGGAAAGCGGTTCAGTCATGCTGGAAGCCTTGCTTATCATCACAGGTTCAGTCATTCTGGAAACCTATCTAGGCATCACAGGACTCACGCGGATGAGAAGCCATTGGAATGCCAGAACTGAGAAGCCTGTTTCTGTCATTCTGGTTGCCTGTTGTGTTCTGAGTAATGTTCAAGGTACTGGTTTTGACTTCCAAAACCCTCCTCGGCTTGGGACCTGAGTACCTGACAGAGTGGATCTTCCAGAGGTCAACTGAGGCCTGACCGACCAGAATATCACAGGTGCTCTCACTTCGGGTGGCCACTCCCAGGGAGGTCCGGAAATTGATTACTCAAAACCGGACCTTCTTTGTGAACAAACTGGCAAGTGAGATTCGCCTTGTACAGTCCCTGGCGGCCTTTAAAAATCGCTTAAGACCTTGCTTTTCAGAGAGGTCTTTGGCGAACATTTGATGGGTTTTTTTTTGTTTTTTGTTTTGTTTTTGTTCTTTCCCACCATCTTCCCAAATATTATTATTATTATTTTTTAATTGCTAGATTTGTTTAATTTTTTTAATTGTTAGGTAATTGTTGTATACCGCCCATAGTTCCTTTGGGAAGATGGTCACTATGGAAATAAATAAATAAATAAATAAATAAATAAATAAATAAATAAATAAATAAATACTGATTATTGATTGGACACACATGAATAGATGTTTCATAGAGGGTAGCCATGTTAGTCTTTTCAAGATTTTAAGGCAAAAATCAAGGAAACATGAAAACAAAATAAAAGCCACAAACCATGTGGCACCTTAAAGACTAACTTTCATAATTTGATGTAACATGTCATGGATATGTTTACTTCTTCAGATATATAGCAGCAGATCTTATATAATGTCATGTATAATGATATAATTTGATGCAGTTGATATATGCTAATGTAACCTGATGTAATGTCCTATGTTGTATTGTCTTCTGTCATTGCTACAAGAGTTGTATACAAGGGATATGTTACAAGTGAGATCTATCTGCTGGAAATCAGATCACTTTACTCTGTCTGTTGCCCTGTTAAACTCTCTTGCTGATGTAAATTTGTCTTGGATGCTTTGTATATATTGCAACTGAATTTCTAATACACTGCCATATGATTTTTACGTATACTCTCTCTCTCTCTCTCTGTGTGTGTGTGTGTGTGTGTGTGTGTGTGTGTGTGTGTCATCATCATCATCATCATCATTGACATCCTTCAGTCTCGAAAGACTATGCCTGGAGTAAAGATGTGTGTAATATATTTAATTTCTGTTCCAGATGTGATAAACCCTCTGTTGCTTTGTTATGGCTTTTATTCAGTGCTCTGTGCTTCTGTATTGTTTTATGTAGCAGACAAACACTTGATGAAGTGTTTTCAATTTTAGATGTGTAACAGAATTTGAAAGTGGCAAGGGAAAACAATGTTTCCTTGCAGCCAGGCCAGGCCACGCGGCCCTGGACTTACACAAGACATGTGTGGCATGGGAGGGGGAACCTTTACTTACCCCTCCCCCTCCCTTGCAGGGCCAGAAGGGAGGCAGAGAAGGGTGCCGGTACCAGTGGATGAAGCAACTGTGCAGATTATAGTGACCCAGAGTACATGGAGCCTGTTTAAAACAACAGTAATAGAGGCCCAGCACAAGTGTATACCCAAAAGAAAGAAGAGCTCCTCTACGTCCAAGAGGGCACTGGCATGGTTAACGAGTGGAGTTAGAGAGGCTCTAAAGCACAAGGAGAGGTCTTTCCTTAAATGGAAATCCTCCCCAAAGGAGGAAAATAAAAGGAACACAAACTCTGGCATAAGAAATGAAAGAAAATGATAAGAGAGGCAAAGAAAGACATTGAGGCACATGATAAAGGGAAATAATAAAAGCTTCTTTAAATATGTTAGAAATAGAAAACCTGCCAGAGAACCAGTTGGCCCTCTGGATGGTGAGGGAGGACAAGGGGAGCTAAAGGAGGACTTGGAAATTGCAGAGAAATTAAATGAGTTCTTTGCATCTGTCTTCGCGACAGAAGATCTTGGGCAGATTCCGCTGCCTGAAGGGCCCCTTTTAACTAAAGAATTAAATCAAATGCAGGTTAAAATAGAGGAGGTTTTAGGTTGAATTGATCAATTGAAGATCAACAAGTCACCAGGCCCAGATGGCAACCACCCAAGAGTTGTATTCAAGGGAGATGTTACAAGGGAGGCTTATCTGCTGGAAGTCAGATCACTTTACTCTGTCTATTGCCATGTTAAACTCTCTTGCTGATGTAATTCTGTCTTGGATGCTTTCTATATATTGCAACTGAATTTCTAATACACTGCCATATGATTTTTATGTATACTCTCAGTGTGTGTGTGCGCATGCGTGCGATATATATACTTCTATTCCAGAGGTGATAAATCTCAACGTTGGCCCTCACAGGGAAGAAGCCTTCCGAAAATTTGGGTAGAGTGTGGGAAAATCTTTGGGGAGAGAACGCGTCTTATGAACCCCGGCAGGACAAAGGCCTTCCTTCCTTTCTCCTCCTGGTGTTACTCCTTCCTGCGTCGATCTGAGGAAAATCCCCTTTTCTCTGTTCTCAAAAAAGAGTCTTGGTTTATTAAAGAGAGGAGTCCTTTTTGGTCTGAGAAGCTCTTAATCCACTGACAAACGGAGGCACTAAGTATTCTGGCTTCTAGTTTCATTTGACCCAATTCTAATTGTATCAGAGCGTTGGAAACACCTGGGGGGACTTGTAAGATAGAGCATATTGGAGCATATCTTATTTTTGGCTGTCTGCCGAAGGCCATCACTTTTGTTTTATCCCAATTAATAGTCAAGCGTTCTTTATCACAGTACATAAGAACATAAGAAGAGCCATGCTGGATCAGGCCAAAGGCCCATCTAGTCCAGGTTCCTGTATCTCACAGCGGCCCCACCAGATGTGTTTGGGAGCGCATGAGACTAGATATCTGTCTCCTGATACTACTCCCCTGTATCTGGCCCTTGAAGTATCCTGGTTTTAAGCCTGGAGATTACACATCTCCATCATGGTTTGTAACCTGTGATGGACTTTTCCTCCAGGAATCTGTCCAATCCCCTTTTGAAGGCATCTAGCCCAGATGCCATCACCACATAGACTAACAACGCGCTGGGTGAAAAAGTATTTTTCCCCCTCAGGCGCCTTTTTTCCAGACTAAAGAGCCCCAAATGTTTAGCCCCAACCCAGTAATCATTATAGTCGCTCTCTTCTGCACCTTTTCCAGTTCCACTATGTCTTTCTTGAGATGCAGTGGCCAGAAATATACACAATACTCCAGGTGCGGCTTTACTATCATTTTGTATAATGGCATTATAATGTTGGCTGTTTTGTTTTCAATCCCCTTTTTGATAATCCCTAGCATGGAATTGACCTTCTTCACCGCTGCCACACATTGGGGAGACACCTTCATGGAGCTGTCCACCAACACACCAAGATCTCTTTCGTGATCCGTCACGGATAACTCAGAGCCCATGAGTTGATAGATAAAGTTTGGATTTTTTGCCCCAATATGCATTACTTTACATTTGGCTACACTGAAACGCATTTACCATTTCTCAGCCCACTCCCCCAGTTTAGAGAGATCCTTCTGGAGTTCTTCACAATCTTCTCTGGTTTTTATGACATGGAAAAGTTTTGTGTCATCTGCAAACTTCACCACCTCACTGTTTATCCCTGTCTCCAGGTCATTTATGAACAGATTGAAAAGCACCGGTCCCAGGACAGATCCCTGGGGCACACTGCTTTTCACTTCTCTCCATTGTGAAAATTTCCCATTGACACCTACTCTTTTTTTCCTGGATCTCAACCAGTTCTCAATCCATAAGAGGACCTGCCCTCTTATCCCCTGACTGTGCAATTTTCTCAGCAGCCTTTGGTGAGGGACTGTGTCAAAAGCCTTTTGAAAATCCAGATAGACTATATCAACCGGTTCACCCAAATCCACGTGCCTGTTGACCTTTTCAAAAAATTCTAAGAGGTTTGTCAGACAAGATTTACCCTTACAGAAGCCATGCTGATTTTCTCTCAACAAGGTTTGTTCTTCTATGTGTTTTAAGATTTTCTCTTGGATGAGGCTTTCCACCATCTTCCCTGGGACAGATGTAAGGCTAACTGGCCTGTAGTTTCCCGAGTCCCCCCGCCTTCCTTTTTTAAAAATTGGTGTGACATCTGCTATCCTCCAGTCCTCCGGCACTGTGGCCGTTTTAAGAGACAAGTCTGCAATTTCATTTCTCAGTTCCCTAATAACCCTTGGGTGGATACCATCTGGGCCTGGTGATTTGTTAATCTTCAATTTATCAATTAGTCCTAAAACATCCTCTCTTTCAACCTGTATTTGATTTAATTCTTTAGTGAAGAGGGGCGGTTCAGGCAGCGGAATCTGCTCGAGGTCTTCTGTCGTGAAGACAGACGCAAAGAACTCATTCAATTTCTCTGCAATGTCCAAGTCCTCCTTAACCTTCCCTTTTCCTCCCTCACCATCCAGAGGGCCATCTGGTTCTCTGGCAGGTTTTCTACTTCTAACATATTTAAAGAAGCTTTTATTATTACCCTTTATATTGCTAGCCATGCGTTCCTCAAAATCTTTCTTTGCCTCTCTTATCATCTTCTTACATTTCTTTTGCCAGAGTTTGTGTCCCTGCCAAAGCTATCCCAGATCCTTTGGAGACCTACTGGAGTTCTCGAGAGAATAACAGTGTCATCAGCATAAATCAGTATTGGGAGGTGCTGTGAAGCAAGCTTTGGTGGGTGATATTTTCAGTCAGTCATATGCTTCACCTTGTTGCTTATATAATAGATGAACAGTGTGAGGGCCAACAGGCAGCCTTGCCTGACTCCCCTGGAGGTTTTGATTGGCTTTGTTAGTAAGCCTTGTGGGTTACATTGTACTTCAAGGCATGTTTCCTGATGGAGGGCTTGGATTAGGCAACAAAGTGTTTTATCAATGCTAGAAGGGCCTAGTTTTTGTCATAACCTCTGCCTTGAAATAGAGTCAAAGGCGGCCTTCAGATCTATAAATAGTTTTTCTAACTTACTAATGATGTTTAGAAGGCTGAGTTCTTTTGTTTGGCCGACTGGATTAGCTCCTCCCATAAACTTCTTACATACTCTTTTTACTTCCCTGCCATAAAAGTCTATTCGCCTGGACAGTCCCCATAGAATGCCTCATGAAGAATATGAAGCTCTCTCTCCTACGAGACAACTTAGCAAGGCATGTGCCTGCATCGATCGCCTTTGGATCTTTAGATGTGCGTGTAGAGAGGAGTCCATATGATTCCCCATATAGATCCTCCAAGACCAGGTTCTCTTTCTTTGCCCCCAGAAAGATATCATTTGGTTCTGCTCGGGCATTGAAGTCACCTGCCAACAAGATTTCCTCATAGGGACACCCAGCTAACAGATCTGATATATAATTGTCTGAGGCTGACCATTTTTCTTCAATGCAGGATTTCTTTGTTCTGTCTAGGTAGAAGACAGAGGTTTATTATAAGAAGGCTGCCGTTCCCCCAGCTCATCAGTAGGGCCATTGCCACGTAGGCTAAGGGTGGTTTCAAAACGCATTTTACCTTTAAGGGAGAAAGAAGTTTGAGAACCTCTGAAATGAAGAAGGAGGAGGAGGAGGAGGAGGAGGAGGGTGGCAGATCGCCCCTCCCTGCCTGCCTGCCTGCCTGCCTGCCTTGGATGACCAGAAGGATGTGTTGGGAGGGAGAGTATTCGGTCCTCCAAGGGGGGGCAGTGAGTCCCGCCTCCTAGAGTGGCAGGAAGTGAAAGGCTCCCAGGGAGGGGGCCTGTTCTCCATAAGACTATAACCCCCCCCCAAAGGCTCTTCTCTGTGGTTGCTGGAAGGAGAGGAAAGAGACCCCCCCCCAAATGAGGAGGAGGAGGTGCGTTGTGCAATTGGGGGGGGTTGCAATTCTATTGGGGGGATGAGGAGGAGGGGGAGCGTTGGGAGATTGGGGAGGGAAATGGAGGCTGGTGGGGAGGGAAGGGGGAGGAGGAAAGACCCTCCTGGGCGTCCCTTTACGGGGGGGGGGAGGTGGCGTTTTTGATGGAATGGGGGGGGTTGAATGTCTGGAGCATGGTCCAGAGGGAGAAGGAGGCGTAAATTCCCTCCCCCTCTAAGAAACCCCAACCTCCCCCTCCTCCTTCCCTTTTCTCCCCCCCCCCAAAGAAAAAGGAGGGAGGAAGATTTTAAGGCCGAACCACGAAAGGGAACGGTGCGGGGGGGGGGAGAAGAATGCAATCGCTCCCCCCCCCACCGGGCCACCAAAAGCCAGATCTCCCTCCAACTGCGGGGGGGGGCATTTGGGGGGGATGGGAAGAGGGGTCCCATGGGCGGATGGGAGGGCAGCGAGTCCCGCTTCCTAGAGTGGCAGGAAGAAAGGAGGCTCTCCTCTGTGGTTGCTGGAAGGAGGAGGAGGAGGAGGGGGGCGTTGGGAGATTGGGGGGGGGAATGGGGGGGAGGCTGGAGGGGAGGGAGGGGGGAGCGTTGCTGATGAAATCCGGCTGGGGGGTGCGGGTGGGTCCCAGGAGGGAAGAGCCCCCCCCCACTGTACACTCCTCTCCTTTGGGGATCCGGCGGGAGATTCCCCCCCCCCAAATCTCCCCCCTTTCTCCCCCCCTTGCAAGGAAAAAGGAGGGAGGAAGCAGCTTTTAAGGCCGAACCAGGACGGTGAACGGTGGGGGGGGGGGCCGGGCCGACCAGCCCGGCGGTCATTCCCCCCCCCCCATAAAAGGAACCCAAATGGGGGGGGGTGGGAGGAGGGTTGGGGGGGAGGAAATGCAGTGAGTTCGGCTTCCTAGAGTGGCAGGAAAAAATCACCTCCTTTGAGCAGGGCAGGATTTCAAAGGAATTCTCTCCCCCTCCTTTTATTCCTCCCGTGTGTGTGTGTGTGTGTGGTTTTTTTTTGGGGGGGGGGGACAGATGTCAAAGAAGGAAAGGGGTTAAAAGCCCCCCCTCCAAGTTTCCTTGTCCTGAGCCAAAATATGATCCCTGGGTCTCTCCTGGGTCCCAATAGCAGTTCTCTCGCTCGCTCACTCTCTCTCTCTCTCTCTCTCTCTCTCCCCTCCTCTCTGCCCATGTGCAGAGTGCTTTCCCACCCACCCCACCCAGGGCCCTTCTCCCTCTCCCTCCAGCTCTTCTCTCAGAAGCCCCATGGGGCAGCTAATGACCCCCCCCATGCCTCCTCTGCCCCATCCGAGAACTGACGGAGAAGGCTGGAGATGGGCCCGGATGGAATTGCAATCAGTCGTCACACAATATCGGCCCCTTGTTTGCCCCCCCCCCGGAAGGCTCCTGGACCCTGACCGGTTCATGGAGGCCTTTGGGGAGCTTCCTGATGGGCTGGCTGATGACCTGGTGGCATGTGGGTGCCATGGGGCAGTCGACCGAATCACCCCCAAGCGCTTCCTCCTCCGCTATGGAGATCGCTCCTCACGGCTGAGCTGAGGGTGATGAAACAAGACTGAAGGAAGCTTGAGTGCAGATGGAGAAAGGATCGGATGGTGGTTAATAGGGCGGCTGTTAAGCAGCTGACCAGCCGCTATGTTCACGCGATCAGGGGCGCCAGAATATCTTACCCCTCCCTGAGAATTGGTGAGGCCTCGAACTGCCAGGCGGAGTTGTTCCGGGTGGTTCGAGACCTCACCAATCCTGCTCAGCCTAGGCCTCCTCCCAGTGATTTCACTGGTGAGCAATTTGCAGCCTTCTTTAGATCTAAAGTTGAGGCCATCCGTACCGATCTGGACTCTGGTTGCCCTAACCGCTCCTCTAGTATCCCGAGCGCCACACCCCCTAGGTGTCCTTGCCTGGTTGAATTTGGACCTGTTTTTCCAGTGGAGGCCTCCAGAGCTTTGGCTTGTTGTCGGCCGGCGGCTACCACTTTCAACCCTTGCCCATCTTGGCTTATTAAATCCGCCAGAGGGAGCATGCCGGAGTGGGCTTTAGTCATCTCCACGGCTTCCTTCAGGGAAGGGATTTTTCCCTCTCGCCTGAAGGAGACGGTGGTGAAGCCCACATTAAAGAAGCCTGGCTTGGCATCGGATGTTTTGGCCAGCTATCACCCGATTGCCATTGTTGCCTTCTTGGGCAAGGTTGTTGAGAGGGTGGCCGCCATCCGGCTTCAGACATTCCTGGAGGAAAATCATATTCTTGACCCATTCCAGTCCGGGTTCAGGCCGTTTCAGGCGACTGAGACCGCCCTGGTCGCTTTGCAGGACCACCCCCTCAGAGACCCCGGGGGGGGGGGGGGTTTCCTCCCTGTTGATCCTCCTTGACATGTTAGCTGCCTTTGATAGCGTTGACCACGGTATCCTCCTGGGCCGGCTTGTCAAAGCTGGAAATCGGGGGCTCAGCGCTTTGCTGGCTCCTATCATTCCTCAGCAACTGGTCCCAGCGAGTCCAGCTGGGGGATGAGCTGTCGCCTCCTTGGGTGCTCCCTTGGGTGGTGCTCCAGGGGTTGGCAATCTCCCCTATGCTGTTTAAGATTTATATGAGGCTGCTGGCTGAGGTCAGGAGATTTAGAGTTCGCTGCCATCAGTACACTGATGACACACAACTCTATCTCTCCTTTTCTACCTCTGCAGTGGAGGCGGTATGCTCCCTTGTTCTGTGCCTGGAGGCGGTCTTGGAATGGACCAGGACCAACAGGCTCAAACTGAACTCGGAGAAGACGGAGGTTCTGTTCTTTGGGGCGCCCTCGTCCAGGTACAATGGCCTCCTCCCTAGTCTGGGGGGAGTTTCCCTTCAGCCTAAGGACAGGGCCAGGAATCTGGGCGTGGTCCTGGACTCAGCCCTCTCCCTGGAAGCTCAGGTGATGGCTGTTTCCAAGGCCGCTTTCTTCCATCTCTGCAGGATCGCGCAGATCCACCTGTACCTCAATGAGTCCTCCCTGAGGACAGTTGTGCAGGCTCTCGTGATCATGAGGATTGATTATTGCAACACACTTTACGTGGGGTTGCCCTTGACCCTTGTCTGGAGACTCCAAAAGGTGCAGAATGCAGCGGTGCTCACAGATACGATCACATCACCCCAGTTCTGGCCTGCCTGCACTGCCTGCCTGTGGCCCTCCAGATAAGGTTCAAGGTCCTGGTTTTGATTTACAAAACCCTTGACGGCTTGGGTCCTGAATACCTGTTGGAGCGTATCTCTCAGAGGTCAACTGAGGCCAGACCCACTAGAATGCCGCAGGCACGCTCACTCAGGGTGGCCACACCCAGGGAGATGCAGAAGTTGCTCACACGTAACTGTGCCTTCTCTGTGGTGGGCCCCACCCTGTGGAACCATCTACCGAGTGAGCTGCACCTAGCACAGTCCCTGCCCGCCTTTAAAACAGCATCTGAAACCTTGCTTTTTAGAGAGGCATTTGGTGACCTTTAATCCCCCCCCCGCCCTGACGCATCTTGCTGAGGGAATCGCCCTTATTTTGTTTTAACCTTGCTGTAAACCCCCTGTTTGGGGGGGGGTTGTCCTTTAAGGTTGAACCATGGTTACCCAGTCCTGGGGCTTTATTGGACCATGACCAGAAAGAACGCAGAGACAACCTGGTCCGTAAAGGGATGGCCTTGGGGTAGCAGGTGGCATAGTCAATGGTGACTAGTATGAAGTGATGTCCTCCAGCTGACTTGTTGAGGGGTCCCACAATATCTAAGGCTATTCGGTCAGAGGGATGATCTACTAAGGGTAAAGGGATGACAACCCCCCCCCCCCGGCTGTGGTTTTGCCTGTACCTTCAGGCACTCTGGGCAAGATTGACAATATGCTTCTACATAGTGATGAATCTGGAAAAAAGGCGCCTGAGGGGGGATATGATTGAAACATACAAAATAATGCAGGGCATGAGTCAAGTGGATAGAGGGAATCTCTTCTCCCTCTCACAAAATACCAGAACTAGGGGACATCCACTCAAATTGAGGGCTGGGAGAGTAAGAACAGACAAAAGAAAATATTTTTTCACCCAGCACGTTGTTAGTCTGCGGAACTCCCTGCCACAGGATGTGGTGATGGCATCTGGCTTGGATGCCTTCAAAATAGGATTGGACAGATTCCTGGAGGAAAAGTCCATCACAGGTTACAAACCATGATGGAGATGTGTAATCTCCAGGCTTAAAACCAGGGTACTTCAAGGGCCAGATGCAGGGGAGTGGTATCAGGAGACATATCTAGTCTCATGCGCTCCCAAACGCATCTGGTGGGGCCACTGTGAGATACAGGAAGATGGACTAGATGGGCCTTTGTCCTGATCCAGCATGGCTCTTCTTATGTTCTTATGATCTGTGGCCAAAAAAATAGTTGTTTAACCCTATCCAGGGTTTTCCTAACCGCCAGGTGTCTGGACACTGGGATGTCGTGGGCCAACTGTAACACCAATTCCCTTAACCTATGAGGTAACATCATCCGACATTTCTCTTCCCCCTTGTCCGTCTACAAGGTAAATCACCCCCTGGCGAAGTTCGAATCCCTTCTCCCCTGGGGGTACCCTCCCTTCTTCCTGCGTTCGTTCTCTCACCCCTTGCAAGCTGCTGTGTTCTTGTTGCCAGTTCTGCACCTGTTCCCGGTTGGCCCCTAGTAGTTCCACATCCGCCTGGCTCCTTGTCTCCTCTCCCGCACACGCCTCCTCTGCCCTGGCTGCTAGCTTTTCAATGCCTGGCCAGTCTCTCCCCAGCAGCACCTCTCGGGTCAGCCCTGGCACTATTCCAACCTCCATCTCCTGTTCCACCCCCTCTATTTCCAGGGTTACCCGGGCCATGCGGCACTCTTTCACATCCCCGTGGATACACCGGATAAACAGAGGCTCAGGAAGTACCCCTTCTGCCCTGTCCTGCACCAGAGTTCGGTTGCAGCCGGTATCTATCAGAGCCCGTTTGGCCCTCCCATTCACCTTTGCCGTCACTGTCCATCCCGGGTGGTTTTCACCCACCTGAACCACATACGCTTGCGCTGCAGACCAGGCGCGGTCCTCCCGTGTGCAGAATCTCTTCACGTGGCCCAATTGCCCACAACGGGAGCACACGGGCCCTTTCCTATCTCTCCCTCCCCCCATGGTCACCTTATGGAGGCTTACAAAGTCCTCCCCATAGTCCATCCTTTGTCCTCGGCCAAAGCTCCGCGCCGTCGGGTCCCGCTCTCTCCTTGGTGCAGCCATCGTTCCTCCACAATCCGTTGGCGCGACTATCGGTTGAGGCGCTTTCTCTTTCTCCGGGCCGCTGCGGCCGGTGCTCCTTCCGGCATCTTCCACTCCCAAGTACTCTTCGAGGAGTGCCACAGCTCCCTCTAGCATCTTAAGTTTGTGCCTTGCCACCCCGCTTTTCGGCCCGCTCGGTAGGGCTGCGATTAGCTGTTCAATGACGATTGTCTCGAGCTCCTGGTCCGCTGTCTTCCCTGCTGGTTTCACCCATCGGTTTGTGTAGATTTTTAGCCTCTGTGCCAGTGTTCTTGGGTGCACCCCCGGTTTCCATTTGGTCTCTCTGAACATTTTCCGGTAGGCTTCTTCATGCAAGTTCATGGTATTTAAGATGGCTTCTTTGGCCTTGTCGTAGTCCCCCGCCTCTTCGGGGGTCCATGGCGTTGATAATTTCCAATGGTAACCCAGTTAGGCACAGGGTGAGGATCAGTGTCCATTGTTCCTTTGGCCATTTCGATGCTCTCGCGATTCTTTTTTTTTTATTATTTATTTATATTGATCTCTCACATAATATACAAACATTTATACAGTTTCAAAACATAATCATGATCGTAGATTGTAAGTGTTTATCATAAATTATTGCTGTTTGATAGGGAGGAGAGAAAAGAAAAAACAAAACAAAAAAAAAGAAAAAAAAGAAAAAGTTTGGAAGAAAAAGGGGGCCAAAGGGTAGGGCAAAGAAAAATAATAGATGAATAGAACCAGAATGCATGCATTTACATAGTTGCATATATCATTGGAGGATTCTTCCATCTACACTTTGATCTTTAATTATGTCTTTATCTTATGTTGGTAATTCATCTCCTTTTTTGTATTTGTCTTTTAACCAATCATAAAATAAATTCCAGATTTGAGCAAATTTACTTTCATCTTTTTGTTTTAAAGTCATAGTCAACTTATTCATTTCAGCACATTCTAATATTTTTGCAATTATCTCTTCGTCAATCGGTATAGCTTTAATTTTCCATTTCTGTGTCCATACTAGGCTAGCTGCTGTTAGTATGTGAACCACTAAATATTGTACTTCCTATTTAAGTTATTAGTGGTCATACCTAACAAATAGAGTTCTGGTGAAAACTCCATATTCTGTTGAAGGATTTGAGTGAGCCATTTAACAGGATGTGGTGATGGAATCTAGCCTGGATGCCTTCAAAAGGTTACAAACCATGATGGAGATGTGTAATCTCCAGGCTTAAAACCGGGGTACTTCAAGGGCCAGATGCAAGAGAGTGGTGTCAGGAGACAGAGATCTAGTCTCCTGTGGTCCCAGATGCATCTGGTGGAGCCGCTGTGAGATACAGGAAGCTGGACTAGATGGGCCATTCTTGGCCCGATCCAGCAGGGTTCTTATGTTCTTATTACACCTACGATTTTGGCGCTATTTTCAGTGAGTTTTGTGGCCAGGAAAGTTTTGGCGGTGATTTTTGTCAATTTCAAGACTTGTCTGGTGCATGTCTCAAACCGTGCAAAGGTAGGAAGACCTGATCTTGGAGGTGTGCATGCCTTTAAAACCCGTGTTGCATTGTGTGGGTGGAGGAGGAGGAGGAGGAGGAGGAGGAGGAGGAGG
>JAHTLZ010000107.1:18764-33519 GCA_023846285.1 Phrynocephalus versicolor
GTGTGGGTGGAGGAGGAGGAGGAGGAGGAGGAGGAGGAGGAGGAGGAAGGCTGACCCCCCATTGTGTGGGTGGAGGAGGAGGAGGAGGAGGAGGAGGAGGAGGAAGGCCGACCCTAATGTTCGGTCCTCCAAAGGGGGAGAGAAGAAGAAGAAGAAGAGGGGAAATACAGGAAGAGGAGGAGGTAGGCGCCCCCCCCCTTTCCCTGCCTGCCTTGGAAGACCAGAAGGGCCGGTTTTGGGGGGAAGGAGTATTCGATCCTCCAAAGGGGTGGGGTGGGAGAGCAGCGAGTCCCGCTTCCTAGAGTGACAGAAAGCGAAGGCTCCCAGGGAGGGAGGGGGGAACTCTTCTCTCTGTCCCCCCAAAAGAAGTCTCTCCTCTGTGGTTGCTAGAAGGAGATGAAAGAGAACCCCCCAAGGAGGAGGAGGAGGTGTGTTGTGCAATGGGGGGATTGCAATGCTATTGGGGGGGAGTGCAATGGGGGATGTTGCAAGTGAGGAGGAGGAGGGAGGGGGAGCGTTGGAGATGCAATGGGGCGAGGTGGGGGGTCCAGGACACTCCTTTGGGTCTGGCGGGAGTAGGAGAGGGGTGGTGGTAACTGACCCCCCCCCTTTGGGAGGGAATTGGGGGGCGGATGCAGGCAAACCCCTCTTCCTCTTCCTCCTCCTCCTCCCCTTTTCTCTCCCCCCCGCATTTTAATTTGGAAGGGAAACGGGGCCCTGAGGGCTTCCCTTTATGGGGGGGAGGAGGAGGAGGAGGGGGCTATGCTGATTAAATGGATGGGGGGTGTTAGGAAGGAAGGAGATCCCCCCACCCAGAAACACACCCTGGGCTCTGGAGGTAAAAAGAGTTCCTGCCCCCTCTAAGGACCCCCCTCGCCAACCTCTCCCTCCCCCTTCCCCTTTTTTCTCTCTCTCCCCCCACAATTTTAATTTGGAAGGGAAACGGGGGTCCCGATCCATGGTGGGGGGGGGAGAGAAAAGGCGGTGAGGGCCGACTTCCGACCTAGAATAAAAATGGGAAATGAAGGTTTATATATAGGGGGTGGAGGTGGGGGGATGATAGAAGGATTTCGAAGGAATTCTCTACCGCCCCTTTTTATTCCCCCCATGTGTGTGTTTTGGGGGAGGGACAGATAGCAAAGAAGGAAAGGGGGTAAAAGTTCCCTCCCCTCCCAGGTTTCCTTGTCCTGAGCTGAAATCTGAGCCCTGCGTCTCCCCTGGGGTCCCAATGCAGCTCTCTCTCTCTCTCTCTCTCTCTCTCTCTCTCTCTCTCCCCCCCCCCTGTGTGTGTGTGTGTGTGTGTGTGTGTGTGCGCGTGTGTGTGTCCCCGGCTCTGCCGAATAAGGTTCAAGGTCCTGGTTTGGATTTTCAAAACCCTCCACGCCTTGGGACCAGAGTACCTGTCGGAGCGTATCTCCCAGAGGTCAACCGAGGCCAAGCCCACTCGAATGTCGCAGGCGCGCTCACTCCAAGTGGCCACGCCCAGGAAGGCGCGGAAATCGCAACACACAACCACGTCTTCTCTGTGGCTGGCCCCTCACTCTGAAATCATCCCCCTAGTGAGCTGCACTTTTTTTAACATTATTTTTTATTATGTTTTTAGAGAACGAATAAATAATACATACACAATAATACGTAATTAATTCGCTTATTTTTACATCCCCCCCTCCCCAACACCTCCCCAACACCTGGAACCGAAGAACAAATTATTTTCCATACTTTCGTACAAGCTCTTTAGTACATCCCACCAATGCCTTTGGCTTCCTCTTAAACCGACTTACTTTATTCATAGCTTAAGCCAATCCTTCAGTTTTTTACATTTCTCCCATATTTCTTTGGATACTTTTTCTCCACTAATCCATCTAAAGTAACTATACCACTTTTCTTTTTCATAATTTCCCAATCTTCCCATTTTAAATCCTGCCAATATGTCTGATTGTATTGTTTCAAGAAGATATAAATTCCAGTTATCCTCATTCCATTTAGTGGAATCTTTCCATCCCCATGCGATCACTGCATGTGCTGCTATCAGCATTGCTTTCAATAAATATTGGTCTCCAACCCTTAATTTTTCACAACTACATGCAACTACACTCTAGACTCTACACTTATTATTTCGTTCCACATTTCTCCTCCTAGGGCAGCTAGTCTTCCTCCTGTATATCATCATCGCTGTCATCATTCTCTCCAGCCCTCTGCTCTTCATGAGTCTTTTCTTCTGCTGCAGAAAATTAAGCTTTGAGCCTCAACTGCATTGCTGGGTCGATACAAGACCTTGTCCTTAAAAATCAAGATTGCTGTTGGAACACCCCATGAGAAGCGAATACCCTTATCAAACAGCTTCTGTGTGAAGGGCTTAAGAACGGCTCTTTCTCGCAAGGTCTCTGGAGGTAAGTCCTGTCTCACTGTTACTCTCTGGTTCTCAAGTTGTAAAGACTTCCTTTTCCTTAAAGCCTTAAAAACATAGTCTCTCATTTTCACTCTTCTAAAAGCAACAATTACTTCTCTTGGCCGGTTGCCAGTTGATAGTTTGCTCCTCAGGCCTCTGTATATATTTCGATATCATTCTCATTTATACTAATTTGTAATCCCTGAAACCATAACAATAAATGTTTCTCAAGGTCTCTTTGATTAATGCTTTCACGAATTCCAAACAGCCTTAGATGTTTTCTTGGCTGTCTGTCTGATAACAAAGCCACTATTCTCTAAAGCTTTTTGATTTGAGAATCATTAGCCATTGTTTTCTTATGTGAGTCTTCTGCAAGAGTTTTTGTAAGAACATAAGATGGTCCTCCCTGGTCCATAATCGAAGGAGAGGAGCATACAAATGCAAGGGATCCTGGGGCAAGCTGCATTTGCAGGGGGGGGGAGGAGAGGCTGTTTGGGGCCTTCTTCTGCCCTTCCCCCTCCCAGGCCTGGCGCTGTCCAGAATGGGCCTCCGGTGGGCTTCTTGGGCCTGTCACAGACCCCCCCCCCCGACTCTTCTGGGGCCTCCAAAAGCCCTTTGGAGACCCATTTGGGGGCAGCGCCAGGCCTGGGGAAAGCGCAGGAGGCCCCAAGCAGGCTCCCCAGTCCCGACCCAAACCACGATCCACCTTGACACATTGGGTTCTCTTGATGATGGGTCCAGTCAGGTCCCCAGCAACCCCCCCCCCATGATAAACGGGGGATTACTGTGTCACAAGTGAGCTGTCCTCAGAGGTTAAAGCTGCTGCTGCTTCACCCCTGTTTGGGGGGGGGGAGGTTGTCCTTTGAGGTTGAACCATGGCTACCCAGTCCTGGGGCTTTATTTTTTACATTAATCTGCCAACGCATGCTTCTCTTCTTCAACTGTCTGCTTCACTTGCAGAAGACCTCTACCACCTAATTTTCTAGGTAAATACCGCCTGTCCACATCACTGCATGAATGTAATGCATACCGAAGGGTCATAAGTTTTTTTCTTGTTTTTCTATCCACACTTTCTACCTCCATCTGAGTCCATTTTATAATGCCAGTGATATACCTGATGACTGCTAGGTAAAGGTAAAGGTTCCCACCGCACATGTGTGCTAGTCATGTCCGACTCTAGGGGCGGTGCTCATCTCCCTATTTAAGCCGGAAGAGCCAGTGTTCTGCAAGTCCATGGCCATGTGGCCGGCATGGCTGCAAGGAAACACTGATTTTACCTTCCCCCTTTTTACGGCGGCACCTATTTAACTACTTGCATTTACATGCTTTCGAACTGTTAGGTTGGCAGGAGCTGGGGTGAATAGTGGGAGCTCACTCCACTGCGTGGCACCCGGGATTCGAACCGCCGAGCTGCTGACTTTGGAGTCAAAAGTTTTCGGAGCCTTAGTCCACTGAGCCACCATGCCACCTTGATCGCTATGGCCCAGCTATTCATGGCCTTGATGGTGTTACCACCATCCAGCTTACTTTTTAAGGAGCCTCGTGGCACAGTGGTTAAATGCCTGTCCTGCAGGCAAAGCTGTGCTCACGACCTGGGGTTCAATCCCAGGTAGCAGGATCAAGGTTCACTCATCCTTCCATCCTTCCGAGGTCGGTAAAATGAGTACCCAGCTTGCTGGGGGGGCAATGTGTAGCCTGCACACTGTAATTAAAATTGTAAACCGCCCAGAGACTACTAAAAGTGGTATGGGGCGGTATATAAGCAGAACACTTTTAAAAAACTTTTCTAACCCTTTGGGTATATTCTTTACCGACCACATTTTTCACTTGCCCATGCTTGAGATTATTTAATTGCTGTATGCCCAGATATTTATAGGCTTCAGACCGATGATACCTAATGGTTGTCCATTTAGCATATCAATTCCTTCACTTCTCAGAGAAGGCTGGAGATGGGCCCTGATGGAATTGGAATGACTCGTCAAACAATACACAATTATACAATATGAAGCTAAGCAGGGTCAGGCCTGGTCATTACTTGGATGGGCAGCCACCAGAGAATAGCAGGTGCTGTAGGCGCCTGGAGTAGGAACTGGCAAACCACTCCAGTATTCCTGCCAAGAAAAACTCCATGGACATGGGGTCACAAAGAGTCCATCATGACTATAAGGACACAACACACACACACACACACACACACACACACAAATTATACCATATATAATTATACAGGGTACTAAAAACCGAGAGAGATTGTGAGGAGCTCCAGAGGGCTCTTTTGACACTGGGTGGAGTGGCAACTGAGCTTCAACATTAGCAAGTGCAGAGTGATGTACGTTGGGACAAAAGTGGCCAATTGCATTTATAACTTTATGGGGCCTGAACACTCTGCAACAAACCAGGAAAGGGACCTTGGTGTCCCGTGGACAGCTCAAGGCAGGTGTCAACCCAGTGTGCTGCAGCAGTGAAAAAAGCCAACTCAATGCTGGAGATCATTAGGAAGGGTATATAAAACAAGTCAGCAAGTGTCCGGTCCTCATCCTTCCAGAAGGATATTATCGAAATGGGAAAAGTGCAGAGGAGGGCAACCAGAATGATTAAGGGACCAGAAGACCTTCCTTACCATCTGAGGCTGCAACGGCTGGGCCTCTTCACTCTTGAAGGACTGCACCTAAGAGGTGACCTGATTGAATATTGTGGACAAAGTTGATCAGGACAAACAAACTTTTGGGTGCTAGATCACACACAAATAACTGAAATTACTTTTTCATCCCTTGGATCACTGGTCTATGGAACTCCCTGCCAGAAGAAATGGTGACAGCTGTCAGCCTTGACAGCCTAAAAAAGGATTGGACAGTTTCATGCAGAACAAGTGTATTGATGGCTATCAATATGGATGTCTAAGGATTTCTCTCAATGTTATTTGTGGGGAATCGTAAGCAGGTGAAGACATCTTCTTGGTAATACCCTAAAGGAAATGCTGAGCCACTGGGTGAGACAGAATGCTGGACTGGAAGGGCTGTGGCCTTATTCCAGCAAGGCTGTTCTTATGTTCTTAATACTTGAAAGCATTTTTATATAGTGTTTTTATGCCTCCTAGATAAGTGAGGCCCAAACCACTAAGCAGAGTTGAGCCACCCTGGGTCTCTTTTAAGGAGAAAAGCAGGGTAGCAATATTTGAAAGAAGTAGTTTGAGGGATTAAACTGTAGGAGGCTGTGGAACAATTTGGATCTGTTTCTTACCCTGGACCTCACAAGACTTTTCCCAGCATGGAAGAGAACCATTTTCTCACAGATTGCCAAACGAGGAGTGTGATAAATCCCCTAGTTTTCCTCAGGATATTCACTGGTGCCACAATGGGCCTCCTCACTGAGGCGGGTGGAGGTGGGTCTACCCTGGAGCTATCTCATTCTCCTGCCTCCTCCATGGCAGTGGAGGAGGCAGGATTGATGTAAAATTCTGTTTTTGATTTAAAATTATGTTTTTTTGTGGTCACTTATATTTTCCAGGTAAGATGTTGTAGATAAGCAATAAAGGAGGAGGACAACAAGTGTGAGAGGAAGAGGTTGAATATTCAGATGTAAAAGGGTGTTGAGAATCAAACTCGAAGGAAGAAGCTTAGAAGGAAAACAGACAGATGTAAAGATGGACAAATCTATTACTTGTCAGGAGGAAGGCCAAGCAGTTCCGAAAACATCCAAAGGAGAGGAAAGAAATGAGCAGGCCAAGTGTGGAAAATGTTTTACAAGTACCTCAACAATTTGTTTCCATAAGAAAATTCACCAAGGGGAGAAGCCCTTTGAATGTCTGGAGTGTGGAAAGTGGTTCAGTCGAGCTGGACACCTTGCTAACCATCAGAGGACCCACAGAGGCGAGAAGTCGTTTGAATGTCTGGAGTGTGGAAAGAGGTTCAGGGATCCTGGAAGCCTTACTTATCACCACAGAATCCACACAGGCGAGAAGCTGTTTGAATGTCTGGAGTGTGGAAAGAGGTTTAGTTGTTCTAGAGACCTAACTATACACCTGAGAACCCACACAGACGAGAAGCCCTTTGAATGTATGGAGTGTAGAAAGAGGTTCAGGGATGCTGGAAGCCTTACTTATCACCACAGAATCCACACAGGCGACAAGCCATTTGAATGTCTGGAGTGTGGAAAGAGGTTCAGTCGAGCTGGAAGCCTTGCTAGCCATCAGAGGACCCATACAGGCGAGAAGCCATTTGAATGTATGGAGTGTAGAAAGAGGTTCAGGAATGCTGGAAGCCTTACTTATCACCACAGAATCCACACAGACGAGAAGCCGTTTGAATGTCTGGAGTGTGGAAAGAGGTTTAGTTGTTCTAGAGACCTAACTATACACCTAAGAACCCACACAGGCGAGAAGCCCTTTGAATGTATGGAGTGTAGAAAGAGGTTCAGGGATGCTGGAAGCCTTAATTATCACCACAAAATCCACACAGGCGAGAAGCCCTTTGAATGTCTGGAGTGTGGAAAGAGGTTTAGTCGAGCTGAACACCTTGCTAACCATCATAGGACACACACAGGTGAGAAACCATTTGAATGTGTAGAGTGTAGAAAGAGGTTCAGTCGAGCAGGAAGCCTTGCTGTCCATCACAGAATCCACACAGGTGAGAAGCCATATGAATGTATGGAGTGTTGTAAGAGGTTCAATCATTCTGGAAGCCTTGCTAAGCATCACAGGACCCACACCGGCGAGAAGCCATTTAAATGTATGGAGTGTGGAAATAAGTTCAGTGATGCTGGAGGCCTTACTTATCACCACAGAATCCACACGGGCGAGAAGCCGTTTAAATGTCTGGAGTGTGGAAAGAGGTTCTGTCATTCTAGAAGCCTTGCTAGCCATCAGATGACCCACACAGGTGAGAAGCCATTTGAGTGTCTTGAGTGTGGAAAGAGGTTCAGTCAAGCTGGAAGCCTTGCTAAGCATCACAGAACCCACACAGGTGAGAAGCCATTTGAATGTCTTGAGTGTGGAAAGAGGTTCATTCATTCTCGAAGCCTTG
Organism: Phrynocephalus versicolor; assembly: GCA_023846285.1. Classification (NCBI taxonomy): domain Eukaryota; kingdom Metazoa; phylum Chordata; class Lepidosauria; order Squamata; family Agamidae; genus Phrynocephalus; species Phrynocephalus versicolor. The sequence continues at coordinate 26,175 of JAHTLZ010000107.1, forward strand.
CTAGGCATCACAAGACTCACATGGACGAGAAACCATTGGAATGTTAAAGCTGAGAAGTCTCTTTCTGTCATTTTGGTTGCCCGTTGTGTCGCAAATAAGGTTCTGTGTACTGGTTATGACTTCCAAAACCCTCCACGGCTTGGGACCTGAGTACCTGACAGAGCGGATCTCCCTGAGGTCAACTGAGGCCCAACTCACCAGATCGTTGCAGGTGCTCTCACTTTGGGTGGCCACTCCCAGGGAGGTCCGGAAATCGATTACTCAAAATCGGACCTTCTCTGTGTCCTCCCCTACCCTTGCAAAGTGTTCTGCTTATATACCACCCAATACCAGTTCAAGTAGTCTCTGGCCAGTATTATTGACCTTGGATTGATCTCCAGGTCATGGACACAGTTTTACTTACAGTACAGGCACTTAACCACTATGCCATGAGGCTCATTTGAGCCTCACAAACTGCCGAGCAAGATTCATCTTGCAGAGTCCCTGCCAGCCTTCAAAAATCACCCAAACTCCCTGCTGGAGGAAGTCCTATGGCCCTTATGGTGAACGGTCTTCAGCTGCGTCTCTGAGTATGTAAATAATCTTGTACTCCACAAAGTCTTATTGTAGTGAGTAGACAGTTTCCTTTTTCTCTGCTCTACCGCATCACTCTACGAGAGAGATATCTTGGTGACTCCCTGATTTCTGTTCTTCATTAAGTCTCATTAAGCTTCTTCAACCCCCCTTCACGAAATGGCGGCTACAATATCAGGTGAGAATAAATAATTACTTCATGACTCTAACACAGAAGTGACTTTTCTGATTATTGCATTGTTCGACATTTTCGTCTGGTAAATCACTTTGAAGAAGAAAAAAGAGAGAGCTTCCTTTTACAATATATAAACTCCTTTCATATACAGAGATGGTGAGCACAGCAAAGCAGCGGTCTCTGACTTTGGACAACTGAAATGCTTAATGTTTTCAAAACATTCTTAGATATCAGACTTGGAACATTCTTTCTCTCCCTGCCCTCTCTCCCACATCCCTCCCTCCTTGACGCTCAGTACAACTGAAAGATTAACCCTTTGAAGGGATTTATAACTGATTACATGGACAAGAATCAGCTGGGAAACAATGACAGATCAACAAATTGATGATTTGCTCCTCATAATGCAAAGAGTATTGGATTATTTACAGGCTGAACTTTCTTTCCAACTTCTTCTGAACCTGCTTCTGAATGTCTGGGGTGTGGAAGAGGTTCAGTGATTCTAGAAGCCCTGCTTCTTACCACAGAATCCACACTGGTGAGAAGCCATTTCAAGTAGATCATGGTAAGAAACATCTGTGGCTAAGTTGTCAAGATGGCCTCAGCCAGCAACAACAACAAAAAGTACAAGAGTTTCTAGGTCTGGATATTGCAGGAAATTTATACCTCAATTGTTCCAGAGTTCTCCACCCTTAAGAGATTTAGCCAGGAAGAAGATGCAAAGGCAAGTGAAATGGGGAGAGAAGGAAGAATGGAGAGAGAAGGAAGAAAGAACCTCAAAGTAACTGAAATATAGGTTATGTTCCATGCCAATAAGGCATGTTCCCAATTTCCATCTATCTTTTGTACTGGAGATGGAGGTGGGTGGCCTGAGAGGGAGGGGGAGGGGGAGGGGAGGAGCAATGGTTTTTTTTTTGGGGGGGGGGGGGTCCGCAGATTTTTTTTGCAGATTTTTGCAGATGGTACCAAATTGGGAGGGGTTGCTAATTCCCTAGACTGAGGATAGGATGAAAATCCAAAAGGACCTTGACAGATTAGAGTGCTGGACCAAGGCTAACAGAATGGGTTACAGATATAGGAGGGGAGACACCTGGCTGGAAAACAGTACCTGTGAAAGGGATCTGGGAGCCTCGGTGGACCACAAATTGAACATGAGTCAGCAGTGTGATGCGGCAGGCAGGAAAGCCCATGCGATTCTTGGTTGCAACAACAGAACCATCATGCCCAGATCAAGGGAAGTGATAGGACCACTCTACTCTGCTCTGGTCAGACCCCACCTGGAGTACTGTGCCCCTCAATTGAGAAAGGATGTTGACAACTTTGAGCGGGTCCAGAGGAGGGCGACCAGGATGGTTAAAGGTCTGGAAGAAATGTCTTATGAAGAGTGGCTTAGGAAACTGGGGATATTTAGCCTTTCAAAAAGAAGGCTGAGGGGGGGATATGATAGCTATGTTTAAATATTTGAATGGATGACATATTGAAGAGGGAACAGGTTTGTTTTCCATGGCTTCAGAGAATAGGACTCAGGGCAATGGTCTCAAACTATAGGAAATGAGATTCCATTTGAACATCAAGAAGAACTTCATGGCAGTTAGAGCTGTTTGGCAGTGGAAGATGCTGCAACAAAGGAGGGTGGTGGAGTCTCCTTCTTTGGATGTTTTTCAGTGGAGACTGGATGGCCATGTGTCAAGAATACTGTGATGGGGGTTCTAGCATGGCAGGGGGTCAGCAGAGGAGGGCGACCAGGATGGCTGAGGGTCTGGAGGAAATGTCTTATGAGGAACGGCTTAGGGAACTGGGAATGTTTAACCTCTCTAAAAGAAGGCTGAGAGGGGATAATAGCTATGTTTAAATATTTGAAAGGGAACAGATTTATTTTCCATGGCTTCAGAGACTAGGACTCAGGGCAGTGGTTTCAAACTACAGGAAAAGAGATCCCATTTGAACATTAGGAAGACCTTCATGGCAGTTAGAGCTGTTCGGCAGTGGAATAATAGGCTGCCACAAAGGAGGGTGGTGGAGTCTCCTTCTTTGGAGGTTTTTAAGCAGAGGCTGGATGGCCATCTGTCAGAAATACTGTGATGGGGGTTCCTGTATAGCAGGGGGTTGGATTAGATGGCCCTTGAGGTCTCTTCCAACTCTATGATTCTATTGACACTGTCTCTTTTATCCCAGCTAGACTACTAGAATGCGCTCTATTTGGAACTGCTGATGAAAAGTTTAAGGAAATTTCAATGTGTCCAAAATGCAGCAGCCAGAATGTTGACTGGGGCAGGGTACAGAGGTCACATGACACCCCTATGAAAGCAGCTCCACTGGCTGTCTTTCAGCTATCGGGCACAATTCAAAGTAGTGACCGTGACCTATGACCTGGGTCCTAGCTGCCTCAAAGATCGAATCAGCTCCGGTGTCAAGGTCATTGGGGGAGACCTTTCTCTCCATCCCGCCACCCTCACAGGTACATCTTGTGGAAACTCATTAAGGGGCCTCCTCAGCTGCTGCACCCAGACTCTGGAACTCCCTCCCACTAGAGGCGAGAACTGCTCCATTTCTGATGTTTTTCCGGAAACAGGCAAAGATTTCTCTGTGCTGAATCTTGAGTTTGTTGCCATTTTACCCAAAGGGGACTCTCCCCCCCCCCAAATGAAGCAAGAACAAAGAAGGCTTGAGAGCAGATGGAGGAATGATCGGTTGGCAGTAAATTGGGCTGCTGTTCGTGTGCTGTCTAGGTACTATGTTTATGCGATCAGGGATGCCATAACAGCTTACCCCTCCCTGAGAATTGGTGTGGCCTCGAACCACCAGGCGGAGTTGTTCAGGGTGGTTCGAGACCTCACCAATCCTGGTCTGCCCAGGCCTCCTCCCAGTGATTTCACTGGTGAACAATTTGCAGCCTTCTTTAGATCTAAAGTTGAGGCCATCCGTACCAATCTGGACTCCGGTTGCCCTAACCCCTCCTCTACTATCCAGAGCGCCGCACCCCCTCGGTCTCCTTGCCTGGTTGAGTTTGGACCTGTTTTTCCAGCGGAGGCCTCCAGAGCTGTGGCTTGTTGTCGGCCAGCTGCTACCAAGGTGGGAATCGGGGGCTTTGGGTTAGGTGACCAGTCCCAGCGTATTCAGCTGGGGGATGAGTTGTCGGCTCCTTGGACACTCCCTTGTGGGATGCCCCAGTGGTTGGCAATCTCCCCCATGCTGTTTAACATTTATATGAGACTGCTGGCTGAGGTCATTAGGGGATTTGGAGTGTGTTGTCATCAATATGCGGATGACACGCAACTCTCCATCTCCTTTTCTACATCTGCAGTCGAGGCCGTATGCTCCCTTGATCTCTGCCTGGAGGCGGTCATGGAATGGACCAGGACCAACAGGCTCAGACTTAATCCGGAGAAGACCGAGGTTCTGTTCTTTGGGGCGCCCTACTCTGGGTACAATGGCCCCCTCCCCAGTTTGGGTGGTGTCACCCTCCGGCCTGTGAACAGGGCCAGGAATCTGTGCGTGTTCTTCACCTCTGCCTTATCCTTTGAAGCTCAGGTGACGGCTGTTTCCAAGACCGCTTTTTTCCATCTCTGCCAGATCGCCCAGATTCGTCCGTACCTCGGTGAGGCCTCCTTGAGGACAGTTGTGCAGGCCACCGTGATCTCGATGATGGATTACTGCAACATCCTCTATGTGGGGTTGCCCTTGACCCTTACCTGGAGACTCCAACGGATGCAGAATGTGGCAGCCAGACTGGTGGTGGGTGCATGTAGATACAATCGCATCACCCCAGTTCTGGCCCGCCTGCATTGGCTGCCCATGGCTCTCTGGATAAGGTTCAAGGTCCTGGTTTTGGTTTACAAAACCCTCCACGGCTTGGGACCCAAATGCCTGTCGGAGCATATCTCCAAGAGGTCAGCTGAGGCCCAACCCACTAGAATGTCGCAGGCGCCCAGGGAGGCACGGAAATCGCTTACACGCAACCGTGCCTTCTCTGTGGCTGGCCCCCTTGCTCTGGAACCATCTCCCGAGTGAGTTGCGCCTTGCACAGTCCCTGCCCGCCTTCAGAAAGGAACTTAAAGCCATGCTTTAAGTTCGGGAGGCATTTGGCGACCTTTAATTAATTTAATATAATTTTTAATTTAATTTTATTTCTTTGATGCCTCTTGCTGATGTCTCTTTTTGTTATTGCATTGTCTTTCCCTAGTGTTTTTATTTTTAACCCATTGTTAACCGCCCGGAGTTCCTTTGGAAGACAGGCAATACTTGTCAGGAGGAAGACTAAGCAGTTCCGAAAACATCCAAAGGAGAGGAAAGGAATGAGCATGCCAACTGGGGAAAATCTTTTACTAGCACCTTCACAATTTGTTCCCTTTCAAAAATTTATAGGAAGGGCCATGCAGGAGAGAAGCAATTGACATACCTGGAGCGTGGAAAGAGGTTCACTAATTCTGGAAAATTTGCTCACCATCACAGGACCCACACAGGCGAGAAGGCGTTTGAATGTCTGGAGTGTGGAAAGAGGTTCAGTCGAGCTGGAAACCCTGCTAGGCATCCCAGGACCCACACAGGCGAGAAGCCGTTTGAAAGTCAGGACTGAGGGGCCAGTTTCTATCATTCTGGTTGCTTTTCTTCACATCTTAGGACACGCTTTGTATATATTGCAATTTGGGACCCGCGATAATTGAAAATCCGTGATATGCGGGTGCAGGTGGAGTCGGGCCTGGGAGGCCTCGCTGGGGGCTCTTGTACTTAGCCCTGGTCTGGCGCTGCCCTATATGGGCTGTGAGGGCCTTCTTGGGCCCGTTGGAGGATCCAAAAGGGCTTCCCTCATTAAATGTCTCTACAGAACAGGAAGTGACCTTGGGATCACTTGAAAGCACTTTTTATTGGGATATATTGATGGATCATTGGTAGATTGGTGTATTATTTGGGTATTATGGGCTGCTGCCTGATTAAAGGAGGAGTCGTAGACACAACAGGTATAAGGTAAACAGGTTGACCTATGAAAATAAAAAATAATAAAAACACTCATTAAAACTTCTCAGCGTCTTCTCCAAAACAGGCACAAGGCATGGCTCTCGTCGCACCTTCTGGACACACTCTAACTGTTGGAGAAGAACCCACATTTTAGTGGCAGAGCACAAATTTTGGGTGCAGACGGTCCCAAGTCCTTCAGAAGAGGCAGGTGGGCTTTTGAATCCCGTGCGCCCTTGAATGCTGCCTCCGGCAGCCCAAGCGGTCACAAAACGCCGGGCGCAAGTCATGCTGCCAGGAGCAGCAGCATTCCTTTTACGCACAAGGCATCCCAGAGGCAAAAAAGTCATCTGGGAAAACATGCCTCTTCCTGGAAAATTCTGTTTTGTCTCATGGAAAATTCATCTTACGGAGCGTTCGTCTTGCGAGCTACCACTCCTGTATTTATGCACAGTACTAATTTTAGGTAAGAATTTTACTAGGTTCTGTCAGAAGTACATTTGAAGTTAATAAATTTATGAAAAAGTTAATAAAATTAGGAAAATTCCGTATTGGGGGGGGTCTAGGGAAAAGAAAATTAAATCAAGTGGTGAAGGGGGAGAAAAAAGTTTGGGAACTTCTGGAATTTGTAGGAAGGGGGGGGCTCCGGAGGGAAGGAGAAGATGATGATGATGATGATGATGATGATGATGATGATGATGATGATGATGATGATGATGATGATGATGATGATGATGATCCTGCCTGCCATGGAGGACAGAAGGACACCTGGGGAGGGGGAGTATTCAGTCCTCCAAGAGGAGGGGAGGGAAGGCAGTGAGTCCTGCTTCCTAGAGTGGCAGGAAGTGAAAGGCTCCAAGGGAGTGGCCTGTTCTCCAGGGGACTTTAACCCCCCCCAAAAGAGCCTCCTCTGTGGTTGCTGGAAGGAGAGGAAAAGAGAGACACCCCCAAGAAGGAGGAGGAGGAGGTGGGTGTGCAATTGCAATTGGGGGGAGTTGCAATGCTATTGGGGGGAGGGCGTTGGGAGATGGGAGGGGGGAAATGGAGCCTAGGGGGGGAGGGGTTGGATCTGGAGAGGGAAAGAGGCGTAAATTTTCCCCCTTTAACCCCCGAACCTCCCCTCTCCTCTCCCCTAAACTGGGGGAATGGGCTGCCAAATGGCAAATGCTTTTCAATGTAGCCAAATGTAAAGTAATGCATATTGAGGCAAAAAAACCAAAACTTTATCTATCAACGCATCTGGTGGGGCCACTGTGAGATCCAGGAAGGTGGACTAGATGGGCCCTTGGCCTGATCCAGCATGATGGCTCTTCTTAGGTTCTTGTGTTCTTATTATACCTACGTTTGTTTTGGTGCCATTTGGTGGCCAGGAAAGCTTCAAGACTTGTCTGGTGCATTTCTCAAGCAGTGCAAAGGTAGCAGGACCTGATCTTGGAGGAGGAGGAGGAGGAGGAAGGCCGACACCCCTCCATTCCCTTCCCCCTCCCTGCCTGTTTTTTTGGGGGGGTATGAGCTCCCCTCCCCCTCCTTGGGGGGGAGAGAAGGGGGGGAAATGTTCGGTCCTCCAAAGGGGGGAGAGAAGAAGAAGAAGAAGAAGAAGAAGAAGAAGAAGAAGAAGAAGAAGAAGAAGAAGAAGAAGAAGAAGAA
>JAHTLZ010000107.1:33529-46670 GCA_023846285.1 Phrynocephalus versicolor
AAGAAGAAGAAGAAGAAGAAGAAGAAGAAGAAGAAGAAGAAGAAGAAAGGGGGGAGGAGGAGGAGGAGGAGGAGGAAGAAGAAGAAGAAAAAGAAGAAGAAGGAGGAGGAGGAGAAGACGAAGAGGGGAAATACAGGAGGAGGAGGAGGTAGGCGCCCCCCCCCCTTTTCCCTGCCTGCCTTGGAAGACCAGAAGGGCGCGTTTTAGGGGGAGTATTCGATCCTCCAAAGGGGTGGGGTGGGAGAGCAGCGAGTCCCGCTTCCTAGAGTGGCAGGAAACCCGAAAGGCTCCCAGGGAGGGAGGTGGGAATCTTCTCTCGCCCCCCCCTCAAAAGAAGGCTCCCCTCTGTGGTTGCTGGAAGGAGATGAAAGAGACCCCCCCAAGGAGGAGGAGGAGGTGTGTTGTGCAATGGGTGGGTTGCAATGCTATTGGGGGGGTGCAATGGGGGGATGTTGCAAGTGAGGAGGAGGAGGGGGAGCGTTGGAGATGTAATGGGGCGAGGTGGGGGGTCCAGGACACTCCTTTGGGTCCGGAGGGAGTAGGAGAGGGGGGGAACTGAACCCCCCCCCTTTGGGAGGGAATTGGGGGGCGGATGCAGACAACCCCCTCCTCCTCCCCTTCAATCCCCCCCCCCCGCATTTTAATTTAGAAGGGAAATAGGGGTCCCGATCCATGGGCGTCCCTTTATGGCGGGGGAGGAGGAGGGGGCTACGCTGATTAAATGGATGGGGGTGTTAGGAAGGAAGGAGACCCCCCCCCAAAAAAAAACACACCCTGGGCTCTGGAGGAAAAAAAGTTCCTGCCCCCTCTAAGGACCCCCCTCGCCAACCTCCCCCTCCTCCTTCCCTTTTCTCTCCCCCCCCCCCAATTTTAATTTGGAAGGGAAACGGGGGTCCCGATCCACGGGGGGGGGGCAGAAAAGTCAGCGAGTATATATATATATATATATATGGGGCAGTATATTTGTTATTCCTTTGAAGCTCCCTGTATCTGAAATTGTTCAATAGGTCCCATGTCTGTTTGTTTTTTCCTGCCCATGAAGAGTCAGGTTCCCTCACAATCATAAACAGCCAAGCTGCCTGAGGGGTTGGTTGCTCCTTGGAAGGAGGAGATCCTCCGCGCCCCATCCAGGCCTAGGGAGGAGGAGGAGGAGGAGGAGGGTCAGCCCAAGGACACTGGCTCTGAGTTAGAGTCCCCAAAAATGCTTGTATTGCGGGGGGCTGGGGTCCCCTCCCCTTCCCTGGGGGGGGCAGAAGGGAGGCAGAGAAGGGGGGGGTAAGTATTCGGTCCTCCAAGGGGGTGGGAGGGCAGCGAGTCCCACTTCCTAGAGTGGCAGGAAACCCGAAAAGCTCCCAGGGAGGGAGGGGGGACCTTCGCTCCAAAAAGAAGGCTCTCCTCTGTGGTTGCTGGAAGGAGAGGAAAAGAGAGACCCCCCCAAGGAGGAGGAGGAGGAGGAGCCCTTCATCCCAGGGAGGAGGGTCAGCCCAAGGACACTTGCTCTGAGTTAGACCTCCCCCCAAATTGCTTGTATTTGGGGGGGGCAGGGGTCCCCTCCCCTTCCCTGTGGGGGGGGGCAGAAGGGAGGCAGAGAAGGGCGGCGGGGGGAGTGCTCAGTCCTCCAAGGCGGGGTGGGTGGGAGGGCAGCGAGTCCCACTTCCTAGGAAACCGAAGGCCCCCAGGGAGGGAGGGGGAAGAGGGGGCTTGGCAAATCAAATAGGGGGAAGGCTGTGGGGGGTGTTAGGAAGGAAGGAGGCAACCTCCCCCTCCCCCTTCCCTTCTCTGTCTCCCCCCCCCATTATAATTTGGAATTGGGGGCCCAATCCATGGTGGGGGTAAAAGCAGCAAGTGCTGACTTCCTAGAATAAAAAGGGGAAACGAAACTTCATATAGGGAGTGGGGGGGGGGGCAACAGAAGGGCCTCCCCTCCTTTGGGCAGGTCAGGATTTCGAAGTAATTCTCCCCCCCCCCAACCCCAGTGTAGGGGAAACTGATGGCAAAGAAGGAAAGGGGATGTACTAAATAATGCAGGGCATGAGTAAAGTGGATAGAGGGAATGTTGAAGCAGGTTTTTGAGCATATTTGGCTCAGCAGGAAAATAAAGACAATGCAGTACAGCAGAGCTCAGCATCACCATAGGTATATTTCTCCAGCAGGTCAATCCACAGCATAACAACATAAAGAAGAGAATTCCCAAAAAACATTACACATGGGTTTTCACTATATACAAGCCTCAGCCAATCACAAAACATTACATCATTCCCTTTAACCTTAAAGCACATGTGTTAGCCTTCCCTTTTGTTAACCACAGTTACTCAGCATTTCACACACATTTTCAACATGGCTGCTGATTACCACAAGCCTTGTTCTGTTTCCCTTTTACTGCTTTTCTTACATTGTGGTATTTAATGTCAATATGCTTGCTTCTGCATTTCATTTTGTCTGTGGTTGCCATTTGAATACATGTGGCATTGTCCTCAAATACTGTTACAGCTTGTTCCATTTTAATTTTCAAATCTATGAGTATTTGCTTATACCATACTACTTCAGAACAAATTTCAGAGATAGCTGCAAATTCTGCTTCAGCAGTTGATGTCGCAACAAATGTTTGTTTCATTGTCTACATATGCATTTAACTTTAATTCACTAGATGGTTGTAAAATCAAACCAGTGTTTAAAGTATCTTTCAAGTATCTAAAAATTCTTTTCACTCCTAACCAATGTTTCTGAGTAAGGTTTGAAGCATGTCTACACAAAATATTAACTGCAACAGCAATATTTGGCCTTATCCAATTAGCTAGATATTGTAAACTTCCTATTGCTGACTGATACACATCTATTTCAGAAAATGCTTTGCTTTCATCATCAGACCTTAGAAAATCTACTGTTAAGGGTGTATGCACACGTTTGCAGTCTTGCATATTATATTTTATTAGCAACTCTTCAATTTTCATTCTTTGACTTAAGACATAACCATTGTCTCTTTTCTGGATTTCAACTTCCAGATAATTCTGAATCTGGCCTAGGCTTTTTAGCTTAAATTCTTTTCCCAATTGTCTTTCAAACAGATCTATTTGAGCTTGATCTTTTGACATGAAACATATGTCATCTACATCAGCTAACAAAATGTTTTGCTCATTTCCATATTTTTGTGTATAAAAACATGGATCTGCCAAGCTGCTTTTAAATTTAAATTTTTCCAGTACTGTATGAAGGCACTGATTCCAATTCTTAGCTGATCGCTTAAGGCCATAAATCACCTTATTCAACCTATACACCTTCTCTGGCTGAGAACTTTCAAATCCAGGTGCTTCACACATGTATAATTCTTCATGCAAGTCAGCATTCAGATACGCTGTATTTATATCAAAATGACTTACTATATAATTCCTTGAAGCAGCTACTGTTAAAGCAAGCCTCAAAGATTCAGCTTTTACTGTTGGGGAGTATACTTCATCATAGTGAATGTTTTTTCTCTGTGCAAACCCCTGTGCTACCAGTCTGGCTTTATGTGTATAATCTCCATTTGTTTGTAACTTTTCTTGTATACCCATTTGCAACCAATTGCTTTTTGCCCATTTGGCAATATGGTGTTTGTGAAAAACCTTATGAAGATCCATAGATCTCCTTTCTTCATTCTTTTCTGCCTCAGGCAGAAGTCACATCTCTTGGTAACTTTGTGGCTCATGGGAAACATAATACACTTTAATTTCCCCTATACCAAACCTTTTGGGAGGTACACCCTTGTTTGATCTTTCTGACCTTCTAACACTCTGAATCTTCTTCAGTTTTAATTCCTGATTCACTACATTCCCCATCATCCACATCTGTATTTTCAGGACTTAAATTACTAGCAGCCTCTTCCTCTGACACTCTTTCCTCTTTTACTTGTGGTTTTTCATTGCTCAAGGGAAAAAACACTTCTGTATTTGCATGAACCTTTTCCCAGTTTTCATGCTCACAAAATTGGGCTGACCTTATGATAACTACTTTCTTATTTCCTTCTAAAAACCTGTAAGCTTTGGACCCTTGTTCATAACCAAGAAATCTCATTTTCCTAGCCTTTGGTTGTCCTTTTCTCCTAGTTTCTTTTCGTACATGTACCCAGGCAAAACATCCAAATACCCTCAAGTGGCTGAGTGTTGGAACACCAAATATGGTGTTTGATTAATTGAAGAAGACCAATTTCTATTGATTATATAATTGGCAGTGAGGATTGCTTCACCCCAATATGCATTACTCATATTAGCATCTGCTAAAAGAGAACTTTGCATGGTTTGCAAAACGCCATTTCTGTGTTCTGCGACACCATTTTGCCTCTCAGACATGAATTCTGTACCTCTGTCACTTTGTAATTGGCCCATTTTTTATTATAACATCTTTCTACAAACTTTACCCATCTCTTGAAATGATAAAAAACCTCTCCTTTAGATTTCATCAGAAAACAAAATGAAAAATGTGTATAATCATCAACTAAAACTAAAACATTGTTCAGTCGGACACGACTGAATGACTGAACAACAACAAAACTAAAACATATTTAGCACCACCCATAGAGGGCGTAAAAGGCCCAATTACATCAGCATGAACTAATTCAAAAGCCCTTTTAGTTTTTCTTTCACTTTCTTTGCTTATTTTTTGAACCTTAGATTTTGCCACCTTACAAACATTGCAATCAAGAAAATTCTTACAAGGTTTCATTTTTAAACCCTTTGACAATGTTTCCATTTTCTCTACTACCCTAAAATTTGCATGCCCAAGTCTCCTATGCATTAAATGTGCGCACAGATCATGTGTTGGCTTATTTTTAGTTGTGGCATATGCCATAGTACCTTGCACTGTTTCTTTCAGTACATACAAATCATTTTCTAATATAGCTTTAGCCCACACTCTATTTCTTTTCTAATTTCACATATGCCATTAGCAAAAGTTACTTTAAACCCTTCTTTGTCTAGACATGAGACACTTAATATATTACAGTCTTAAGTTTGGCACTTATAACACTCCATGAACAACCTTTTTCAAACCTGAAACATAACCTGTTCCTTCTCCTTTAACAGGAGATTTCTGTCCATTAGCAAGTCTCACGTGGCTATGTGCTGAATCACCTAAGGAAGAAAATAGTTCAGCTTCATGGGTTAAATGTTTCACAGCTCCACTATCAATTATCCAGGAAACGTCCTTGGCTTTTTTCTTATCAGCTGCTTTTGCAACACAAGTCCTCCCTTTCTGCTCATCTCCAGTTCTCTGGTCAGCTTTGCATTGTTTGAAAAAATGTTTTTTACTTCCACAATTGAAGCAACGTTTTATTGCAAATACTTTTTCGGACTGTTCTCCTTCATTCCTAGATGTAGCTTTCCTCAGCTGGGTGTGGTCATCCCTCCTTCTGGATTGGAATCTTTCATTTCTCTTTAACGCTTCTTCCAACAGCCGTCCTGTCAGATACTCAAGAGTTAAATCTCTTTCTGGCATTGATTCAAGGCTGGTTACTAACACATCATACCTTTCAGGAAGAGAACACAGGATTACATACACCTTGTGAATTACAGTAAACTCCATGCCTCTTTGCTCAAGCTGAAGGAAAAGTTCCCTCATTTCCTGCAGATGCCTTGACATACTACCCTCAGGTTGCAGTTTAGCTTTGTATAGTCTACGTGTCAAGTCTATCTTGCTTCCAGCAGTGTCCCGGACATAAACATTACGCAAAGCTTGCCAAGATTGCTGAGCTAAGGCACGTCCACGCACATGAATTAACTGACTGTCCTCTAGACACAGTATTATTGTTGTTAAAGCCTTCTCATTCTTCTTTGTCTCTTCCTCATCTAAGTTTGCAGGGGGGTTGGATACAATTTCCCAAAGTTCTTCCCTTCTCAAAAGCATTTCAGCTTTAACACACCAAGTTAAGTAGTTACTTTCATTTAATCTTGTAAGAGAAAAACCTCCCATTCCAGCAGCCCCTCCTGACTGCATTTTGCTGTCCTTCTGTCCTCCGCTCCTCCTGGGATACAAATGGTAGGACTATCACCGTACTGGACCTTCTCCTGGGCTGGTTCCTATGGCACCCTCTGGCATTCACAGGCAGCACTGATGCAGTTCAGGCACTCCTGGCTTGGTGCTCAGAAGAGCTTCTCCCTCTCACAAAATACCAGAACTAGGGGACATCCACTCAAATTGAGGGCTGGGAGTGTAAGAACAGACAAAAGAAAATATTTTTTTCACCCAGCGCGTTGTTAGTCTGTGGAACTCCCTGTCACAGGATGTGGTGATGGTATCTGGCCTGGATGCCTTAAGAAGGGGATTGGACAGATTCCTGGAGGTAAAGTCCATCACAGGTTACAAATCCAGATGGAGAGAGATGTGTCATCTCCAGGCTCAAAACTGGGCTATTTCAAGGGCCAGATGCAGGGGAGTGGGATCAGGAGACAGAGATATACTCTTGTGCGCTCCCAGAGGCATCTGGTGGGGCCACTGTGAGATACAGGAAGCTGGACTAGATGGGCCTTTGGCCTGATCCAGCATGGCTCTTCTTATGTTCTTAAGACAGAGGCGGGGGGGGGCTGTCCAGCTGGCCCTCTCCCTCCCCCCCACCTGCCACCCTTTGGATCTCTCCTCCTGGAGTGTGCCAGGGCAGGGCCCTGAGGGGCAGCGGGGGCCTCCTGGCTCGCTTGGTAAGGGTGGGCAGGAGGCTAGCATGGCACTGGGTTGGGCATCCATGCCCCTCATCCCCCCAAGTCCTGGAGCAGCACCCCTCTTGTCCTCTGCTCCCAGCGGCCCCGAAGGCACGGTCCTCCCCACCCAAACCCCAGCTCTTGGCCTTTCTGCTCACTGAGCCGCTCACCCGGCTGCCTGTGGCAAGCGGCTGCATGGGGCCTTGGGGTCAATCAGTTGCAGGGAAGAAGAGGCAGCAAAGGCAGCACAGCGGGCGGGGGGGGGGCGAGCCAGCCAACAAGAGAGCCAGCGCCTTTCTTTTGTCATTCCTCACACACTCGCCGCCACTGCCTCTCTCACTGGATCTGGGTCTTCTTGCCCGCTGGCCTGCTGGTGCGGTACTCGGAGCCCTCTGAGTTGGGGTGGGCGAGGCTTGGGCAACCGCCAGCCTGGCTGCCAGCGCAGAGGACCATGGAGGTGGGCAAGATGGTATGGGTGGCCACCAGATCGATGGCTAGGAAGGAGTCCCACCAGGACCAGTGCAACAGGCATTAGCCAGATGGCCAACTCTCTGGCATGGGGAGGGGAGACCCAGGAGGGTGGGATGGGCGGGGGACAGATGGCGTGCATGCCAGTGGCTGGGGGGGGGCAGCTCTAGCAAGGCTGCCTGGAAGGCAGGTGGGTTGGTGAGGGGCTTGGGTGTGAACGGAGATCCCGGGGGGGGGGGGAGAACCCAGGCGGAGGCCACTGCCTGCATTGCTTCCCAAAGGAAACAGAAGTCTCTGCATGCCCTCTCCTGGTCCCCCACCCCACCCCGGGAGAGACTATGGGAGCCTCCTTGCTAGGAAGAGTTGAGGGCAGGGGCTGGCTCAGAAACCCCCTCCCCATCCCCGGAGTTGCCCAAGCCCCACTCACCTCCAATTAATGGCATCCTCCCTGTCCCCCTCCTCCTGAATGGCTTTCGCCTTGGTTCCGGGCAGGGTTGGCTCCTCCTTCCCTTTTCTTTTTGCCCCCCCCATTTTAATTTGGAAGGGAAATGGGGGTCCCAATCCATGGTGGGGGGGGGAGAAAAGGTGGTGAGTGGGGCTTCCTAGAGTGACTGGGGGGGAATCAAAACTTGACGATGGGGGACACCTTCATAGGCTGCTGGTAGAAATACAAAAAAAGTGGCTGATCCGTGAGATGGATCCATGTTTTGGTGCCAATGTGCAGCCATGCGCTGGAGAATGCATGATTATTATTGTGTTATAGTTGGCCATGGATGAGACGTGTGATTTGATGGTGATTTGGGAAGGATCCAATGTAAAAATCATATGAAATCAGGAGGATCCATCAAGATCCGCGTTTTACTTTCTTCCGGACATATAAAAGTCCCAACGTGGAAAGGGATATAATTTGCCAGGAGAGAGTTCTTAAAAGTTCACATGGCAAGGGGGAAAATATGAAGCTTTATATATGGAGTCCGGGGGGGGGGGGGAACTCCCCTCCTTTGCGGGGGTCAGGATTTTGAAGGAATTCTCTCCCCCCTTTTTTTATCCCCATTGTGTGTGTGTGGGGGGGGGGACAGATGGCAAAGAAGGAAAGGGGTTAAAAGTTCCTCCCCTCCCAGGTTTCCTAGTCCTGAGCCGAAATCTGAGCCCTGGGTCTCCCCTGGGGTCCCACTTCACCCCCCCTCTCTGTCCACTGCTTCTCTATCCGTGTGCAGAGGGCTTCCCTCCACTACCCAGGGCCCTTCTCTCAGAAGAACCATGGGGCAGTTGATGGGATGCCCCCTCACAAAAGCCTCCCCTGCCCCGAGAAGCAATGGAGGAGGAGGAGGCAGGAGAGGGGGGGCCTTGGAGGTGGGCATTTTGGAATCACAATCCGTCCTCACACAATATACAATTATGCAATATTAAGCTAAGCAGGGTCAGTCCTGGTCAGTCCTTGGATGGGCGACGAAGAAAAACTCCATGGACATGGGGTCACGAAGAGTCTGTCACAACTCTAAAGACACACATACAATTATAACATATCTAATACAGATTGCTCAAATCTGAGAGATTGTGAGGAGCTCCAGAGGGATCTCTTGACCCTGGGGGAGTGGGCAAAGCAGTGGCAACTGAGCTGCAACATTAGCAAGTGCAGAGTGATGCAGGTTGGGGCAAAAAACACCCCAATTACATTTATAAACTGATGGGGCCTGAACTCTCTAAAACAAACCAAGAAAGGGACCTTGGTGTCCCGGTGGACAGCTCAAGGCAGGTGTCTACCCAATGTGCCGCAGCAGTGGAAAAAGCCAACTCAATGCTAGGGATCATTTAGGAAGGGTATATAGAAAATAAGTCAGCTAGTGTCCTTCTGCCTCTTTATAAATCTGTGGTGACGCCCCATCTGGAGTCTTGTGTCCAGTTCTGGTCCCCATCCCTCCAGAAGGATATTATGGAAATGGGAAAAGAGCAGAGGAGGGCAACCAGAATGATTCAGGCACTGGAACACCTTCCTTGCCATCTGAGGCTGCAACGGCTGGGTCATAAGATAAATAAGAGAAAACAAATAAGAGAAAGTACTTTCTCACCCAAAGATAAGTGGTCTGTGGAACTCTCTGCCAGAAGAAGTGGTGACAGCTGTCAGTCTTGACACAAAGCCCTGAGTACTAGCAGGAGCCTTTCCAGAAGTAAGGGTGTGTTCCCTGTTTTGGGATAAAGCTGGCAAGCTTACCTTGAGCTCTCTGTGGGAGCAACACGTCATTTGAACTTGCAACCACGTTCCTGTCTGTAACCTTGGCTCTGTTTCCTGACTTCGGACCGGCTTCCTGGACAACGGTTTGAATTGTTCCCTTGGACTTGGCATCTGGTTTCCGTGAGATATTCTGGCTTTGACTTGGACTGATAATTGCTGGGAGTTGGATTCTGTTATTTATCTGGCTTTCCACCAAATATCTTGGCAAGAACTGAACTCTGCTTGTGTGTGTGTTCTGTGTGTGGGGCTTGACAGCGACCAAAAAAGAAAAAAAAAGGAAAAAAAGATACGAATACAAAATACAAATCAGAAATACAGGATTACAATATACAAAATACAGAGAATAAAAGGCAAACAATATAAAATCAAAATATAGATTGACCCACAGCAGTTACCAATTGCCATCAGATGGAACAAAGAAGGGTGGGAACAGATGAAGGAAAGCCTATCCAGGAGCAAAAAAAGTATTGATGGACAAAGCCAGCCAAGGAGGCTAAGCAAGAGTCCACGCGAGCAAGGGGTTGCAGGATGAGCAGCCCAAGGCAGGGTCTTCCAGGGCAATATGGCATCTCCAGGGGACAAAACTGCCTCCGCCAGCCAATGTCCAGCCAGCCTCCTCCTCCATCACTGTCCAAGCACAGATGGAACAAGCAGGGACCCTCCAGTCAGTGATCGTAAACAGTCATACCTCCGGGCTTCCAGGCTCAGGTTGCTGCCTAGATGTAATAGCGGCTGACCAGAGCAGCCACCGACAGCCTCAGGTGGGCTTTCAGGGCCCGGGGAGGGGCACGGTAAACCCTATGCGTCCTCCACCACTAAGCTGAGCTGCCACCATGAGGCGGGGCGGCGGAGAGGGGGCATAACGCCAACCAAGCCAGGGGGAGCAGGAGTCCAGCACCAGTCCACTAAGGGCCACTGAAGGCCGGGTAGGATGGCACCAGCCACCACCCCATCGCAGACAAGCAACGAGGGGTCGCCAACAAGCAGACCCCAGCAGGTGGCGAGCCGAGCCCAACAGAGCTCCCGAATGCCAAGGCGGGTGGTCCAAAACAAGGGCAGGGACCTACACGGATGTTGGCCCAAGCAGCCTCCTTGATCGGCCAGCTGGCACGAAGCCACAGCCTCCATCTCTCGGTGGGCTCTCCAAAGTCCATAGTCCATCGGAGGGTCTGCCTGAGTTTCGAGAATCTTCAGCGACCTTCGGGCACAGAGGCGGGAGGGCAGCCGGGAGCTCTGCGATGGGCTGGGGAGGAGGGCGTCACCGCCCCCAACAGGGGACAACAGAGGTCCAGCGGAAAGTCCAAGAAAGGTTCACGGGGGGGCAATAGCAAGGACAACCAGCGAAACCCCCCCCCCCAAAGTCAGCTACAAGCCGGCGGGGACAAACGCTGGAGCCGGGAAGCCTCTACCGCCGACACAGCTGAACTGAGCCACCAACTTCGGAAGCAACAGCAGGAGGTCAGTCAGCAGAAGGTCCAACGAAGGTCCGGGGGAGGGAGTCCACCCGAAGGTCCAATGAAGGTTGCCCCCCAACCCGGCGCCCAAACCCAAGCCAGGCTGAACAAAGTGGCAAACTGGCGAGCCCAGACACGAGCTCCGGGCGAGAGGAACCAAGAGCTCCACGGGGAGGAGGGTGGAGGGGGAGAGATGAAAAACTCTGCACCCTGTAAGTTCTCCGCACCTCGTAAGTTCTCCACAACCTCCATGGCCACTGGCGAGGCCAGAGTCCCAATTAAAAGAAGGAAGCCAAAATAAAAAACACGCCAAAATACATAAAAAAGAGCTCGCTGGACAGCCGCTACGAGCGGCTGCTGCCACCGCCCGCCATCTATTTATGTAACAGTGATTTACAGAGGATCATAAATTACATTACCTCATAGCTATTGCAACCTCTTGCATCAGCCCAAATTCATTATAATACATATACAGTATTTCACTAACTAATACAGTGGACCCCGTTATAACAAAATTTGTACAGCATAAAAAAATTCTGGAGATAGGGGAAATTTGCTTAACATAATCACCTATGGGGAGAATCTGTACAACAAACATAAAATGGGATTACTCTGTTTTCAATGCATTCCTATGGAAATTTGTATAAAGGAAAATTTGCTTAACATAATTTTATTTGGAACGCATTAATTCCTTTATACAAGGTACCACAGTATCTGACAGTGGCTATCATGATGGATGCCTATAGAACAACCACTTGGGCAGGTGAAGACATCTGCTTGGGAATACCCTGAAGCAACGGGTGAGCCCCTGGGAGAAACAGAATGCTGGACTGGAAGGGCTGTGGCCTTATTCTAGCAAGGCTGTTCTTCTGTTCTTAATACGCGAAACCATTTATATAGTGTTTTTATGCCTCCTAGATACGTGAGGCCCAAAACACGAACCAGAGTTGAGCCACCCTGGGTCTCTTTTAAGCAGAAAAGCAAGTAGCAATATTTGAAATAAATAGTTTGGGGAGAATAAACTGCAGAAGGCTGTGGAACAATTTGCATCCGTTTCTTACCCTGAACCTCACAAGACTTTTACTAGCATGGAAGAGACATATTTCCTCACAGATTGTCAAAGGAGGAGTGTAATAAATCCCCTGGTATTCCTCAGGATGTTCACTTGTGCCACAGTGGGCCTCCTGATTGAGGTGGGTGGAGGTGGGTCCACCCTGAAGATGTGTCTCATTCTCCTGCCTCCTCCAGGGCAGAGCATTGGGTTTGTTACTTTATTTGAAATTCTGTTTTTCCGTGTTCACTTATATTTTCCAGGTAAGATGCTGTAGAGAAGCAATAAAAGAGGAGGACACCAAGTGTGAGAGGAAGAGCTTGAATATTCAGATACAAATGAGGGTGTTGAGAATCAAACCAGAAGGAAGAAGCTTAGAAGTAAAACAGATAGATGTAAAGATGGACAAATCTATTACCTGTCAGGAGTGTGGGGTGAATTTTAGTCATTCTAGAGACCTAACTGTACACCAGAGAATACACACAGGCGAGAAGCCATTTGAATGCCTGGAGTGTGGAAAGAAATTCACTAATTCTGGAAAACTTGCTAGACATCACAGGACCCATACAGGTGAGAAGCCATTTGAATGTATGGAGTGTGGGAAGAAGTTCAGTGATTCTGGAGGCCTTGCTAAGCATCACAGGACCCACACAGGCGAGAAGCCATTTCAATGTATGGAGTGTGGAAAGAGGTTCAATTATTCTGGCAACCTTGCTAGCCACCACAGAATCCACACAGGCGAGAAGCCATTTCAATGTATGGAGTGTGGAAAGAGGTTCAATTATTCTGACAACCTTGCTAGCCACCACAGAATCCACACAGGCGAGAAGCCATTTGAATGTATGGAGTGTGGAAAGAAATTCAGTTATTCTAGAAGCCTTGCTAAGCATCACAGGACCCAAACAGGTGAGAAACCATTTGAATGTCTGGAGTGTGGAAAGAAGTTCAGTCATTCTGGAAACCTTGCTAGCCACCACAGAATCCACACAGGTGAGAAGACATTTGAATGTCTGGAGTGTGGAAAGAAGTTCAGTCATTCTGGAAGCCTTGTTAAGCATCACAGGACCCACACAGGCGAGAAGCCACTTGAATGTCTGGAGTGTGGAAAGAGGTTCAGTGATTCTGGACATCTTGCTAACCATCACAGGACCCACACAGGCGAGAAGCCATTTGAATGTATGAAGTGTGGAAAGAAGTTCAGTGAATCTGGAAGCCTTGCTAAGCATCACAGGACCCACACAGGCGAAAAGCCATTTGAATGTCTGGAGTG
>JAHTLZ010000107.1:46680-64678 GCA_023846285.1 Phrynocephalus versicolor
CAGGCGAGAAGCCATTTGAATGTATGGAGTGTGGAAAGAGGTTCAGTAAATCTGGAAGCCTTGCTAGTCATGACAAAATGCACACAGGGTAGAAGCCACATAAATTGAAGGTGAAGGTTGGAAGAATCCAATCTCTTCAGAGTACATGGAACCTGTTTAAAACAACGGTAACAGAGGCCCAGCACAAGTGCATACCACAAAGAAAGAAGAGCTCATTTAAGTCCAAGAGGGCACCGGCATGGTTAACGAGTGGAGTTAGAAGGCTCTAAAGTGCAAGGAGAGGTCTTTCTGTAAACGGAAATCCTCCCCAAATGAGGAAAATAAAAAGGAACACAAACTCTGGCAAAAGAAATGTAAGAAGATGATAAGTCTGTGAAGATTCTCAGTCATCCAGGTGAGTTTATCTGGAAGTTGAGTCATGGAAGTCCAGTAGCCATGACTTAACTTCCAGAAGAAGATGATAAGAGAGTGAAAGAAAGATTTTGAGGAACGCTTGGCTAGCAATATAAGGGGTAATAATAAAAGCTTCTTTAAATATGTTAGAAGAAAACCTGCTAGAGAACCAGTTGGCCCTCTGGATGGTGAGGGAGGAAAAGGGGAAAGAAGGAGGACTTGGAAATTGCAGAGAAATTAAATGCGTTCTTTGCGTCTGTCTTCACGACAGAAGACCTTGAGCAGATTCCGCTGCTTGAACGGCCCCTCTTGAGTAAAGAATTAAATCAAATACAGGTCAAAAGAGGGGATATTTTAGGACTAATTGATAAATTGAAGATTAACAAGTCACCTGGCCCAGATGGCATCCACCCAAGGGTTATTAGGTTAACTGAGAAATGAAATTGCAGATCTCTTAATGGTAGTATGCCACAGTGCCGGGGGACTGGAGGATAGCAGATGTCACACCAATTTTTAAAAAAGGAAGGAGGGGGGACCCGGGAAACTACAGGCCAGTTAGCCTTACATCTGTCCCAGGTAAGATGGTGGAAAGCCTCATCCAAGAGAAAATCTTAAAACACATAGAAGAACAAACCTTGCTGAGAGAAAATCAGCATGGCTTCTGCAAGGGTAAGTCTTGTCTGACAACAGGCATGTAGATTTGGGTGAACCGTGGATATAGTCTATCTGGATTTTCAAAAGGCTTTTGACACAGTCCCTCACCAAAGGCTGCTGAGAAAATTGCACAGTCAAGGGATAAGAGGGCAGGTCCTCTTATGGATTGAGAACTGGTTGAGATCCCGGAAAAAAAGAGTAGGTGTCAATGGGAAATTTTCACAATGGAGAGAGGTGAAAAGCGGTGTGACCCAGGGCTCTGTCCTGGGACCGGTGCTTTTCAATCTGTTCATAAATGACCTGGAGACAGGGATAAACAGTGAGGTGGCCAAGTTTGCAGATGACACAAAACTTTTCCGTGTGGTAAAAACCAGAGAAGATTGTGAAGAGCTCCAGAAGGATCTCTTCAAACTTGGGGAATGGGCTACGAAATGGCAAATGTGTTTTAATGTTGTTAAATGTAAAGTAATGCATATTGGGGCAAAAAATCCAAACTTTATCTATCAACTCATGGGCTCTGAGTTATCCGTGAGAGATCAGGAAAGAGATCTTGGTGTGTTGGTGGACAGCTCCATGAAGGTGTCTCCCCAATGTGTGGCAGCTGTGAAGAAGGCCAATTCCATGCTAGGGATTATCACAAAGGGCATTGAAAATAAAACAGCCAACATAATAATGTCATTATACAAAACAATAGTAAGGCCGCACCTGGAGTATTGTGTACAATTCTGGTCACCGCATCTCAAGAAAGACATAGTGGACTAAAATGATTACTGGGCTGGGGCACCTCCCTTATGATAAAAGGCTAAGGCATGAGTCAAGTGGATAGAGGGAAGCTCTTCTCCCTCTCACAAAATACCAGAACTAGGGGACATCCACTCAAATTGAGGGCTGGGAGAGTAAAAATAGACAAAAGAAAATATTTTTTCACCCAGCGCGTTGTTAGTCTATGGAACTCCCTGCCACAGGAGGTGGTGATGGCATCTGGCCTGGATGCCTTCAAAAGGGGATTGGACAGATTCCTGGAGGAAAAGTCCATCACAGGTTACAAACCATGATGGAGATGTGGAGTCTCCAGGCTTTAAACCAGGGTCCTTCAAGGGCCAGATGCAGGGGAGTGGTATCAGGAGACAGATATCTAGTCACATGCGCTCCCAAACGCATCTGGTGGGGCCGCTGTGAGATACAGGAAGCTGGACTAGATGGGCCTTTGGCCTGATCCAGCAGGGCTCTTCTTATATTTATGTTATGTTGACCTGAGTACCTGACAGAGCAGATCTCCTAGAGGTCAACTGAGGCCTGACCCACCAGAACGTCGCAGGCACTCTCTCTTCGGGTGGCCACTCCCGGAGAACTCTGGAAATTGATTACTCGAAACCGGACCTTCTCTGTGAACAAACCGCCGAGTGAGATTTTCAGAGAGACATGTGGTGAGCATTAGGATTTTATTGAGGTGGTGGTGGTGGTTTTTTTTGGTTCTCTTATGCCGTCTTGCCATTTTTATTATAAATAAGTAAATAAATAAATAAATAGACTGCTTATTGATTGGACACATAAGAATTGAACTGATATAATGTCATGTATAATGATATAATTTGATACAGCTAACATATGCTGATGTGACCTGATGTAACGTCCAATGATGTAATGTATTCTGTGATGGCTGGAAGAGTTGTATCAAGGTGAAAAAACTGGAGCATCCACAAACAGTGGTGATACAGGAGAAAGCACTCTCAGGATGCTGAGAAGGATTATTTTATTTAAAAATCCCAACGCGTTTCGGCCAAAAGTGGCCTTCTTCAGGGGTTTGTCACTATAGAAAAGCAACCATTTAAAAGACATGTAGTCAGAATCATCAATACATAAACAACATACAAAATATAAAAATATTTCATATCAAATGCATAGCTAAAACCTTGAATACTAAAACAGCATACATAGTGGTCAATGTAAAAAATCAATCAAGTATTATAGGGACACTTTAAAAACAGTTTGACCTAGCTGCCTCTGACCATTGACTGATTTGCAATCACAACATTCTGGGCCTTGTTCAAATTACAGTATTCTAGGGAAACAACCATATTAGACATGGCCTGCGCATATTGTATACAGCTACAATGATGTTGCTCTAGCTGATTCAGGAGGAATGGTAATTATAGATACAAGAACCTTTTAACTCTATACCACACTGTTTTCCTATCTAAGATAACACACATTTGCTAGCATATATGTGTTATCTACAACTGCTTCCAAACAATTTGTCTATAACTTAAAAGGGACATTTATACAGACACTACTCTCAATGGGTTCTGCTAACACAGATGCAGGGTTATTTTTCAGTTTTTCATCTATGTATTCCACTCGTAACCAAACAATCTAACTTTCTTACTCTCTCACATCAACATCTACTGTATATTAGAACAGATATACTATTTTGCATGAATACGATAATACATACCACAAACGTATGCTCAAGAAAACTCTGAGGACAGCTTCATGCCTTACTTCTCAGTCAGTTACTGGCTACACAGCTGAGGATTTTTATAATTGTTCTGTGAAGCTGCCCAGCTGATGTTAGATGCAAGTAGCTGAATTTTTAACCCAAGCTTATATCAGGGGTAAAAAGTCTATTTCTTCATTTAAACCCATAGGGGATAAGGTGTTTAACCTGATGATCCAGTCTATTTCTTTTTTAAAAAGGATTTTTTCATTAGCTTTCACAATCTCTATTGCCCAAAATTTGAGATCCTTCTCTGAATGTTTTTGTTCTGTAAAATGGTTGACTAGAGGAGTTCCTGCTCTTTTATTTCTAATGTTGCTAAGATGTTCTCTCTGTTTCTTCAAAGGTCTGGAAGTCTTTCTTACATATAACTTAGGGCAAGGGCAGCTGATAACATATATAGCACCCTGAGTGTTGCAGTTTGTGAATTGCATTAAGGTGTATTTTTTATTTTGTGGAGGAGCCTATTCCTATTCCTATCTGTAAAATCAGTTATTCTAGCAGTATGTTTGCAGTAAATAAAATATCCACATGGGTGGTGACCAGTAGGTGTGGCGTTCTGGGCTTAAGAATATGGTATTTTACCTGATATCCTTCTTTAAATTCACTCCTGATTAAAAAATCAGCTAAGTTTTTTGTTCTTTTGAAAGTAATTAAGGGTTTTTCTGAGCACCCGGGTATGTTATTCAGGATATGCCAGTGTGTTCTGATACTGTTTTGTAGTTTGTTAGTAATATGGTTGTATGTCAACACGCAACTGATGCGGTTATTAGTATCTCTCCGTTGACTTAAAAGTAGATCATTCCTCCTTGTACCATTAGCTTTATGGAAATTTCTTTCAATGATGTGATTGGGATAGCCTTTGTTTAACAATTGTTCTTTAAAGAGATGGGATTCTGATAAAAAATCATCAGTGTTGGTGCAGTTTCTTTTGATTCTTAGGAATTGTCCATATGGTAAATTTTCTCTGAGGGATTTGGGGTGTGAACTGTCAAATCTAAGGAGAGAATTACAATCAGTCGGCTTTTTATATAAGCTGGTGTTCAATCCTCCAGAATTTATTTTGATAGTGAGATTTAAGAAATGGATTTCTGAATGGTTATATTCTAAATCAAATTTCAAGTTAATGTCCAAAGAATTTATCCATTCAGCATCCTTCTCAGTATCCTGGGAGTGCTTTCTCCTGTATCAGCACTGGAAGAGTTGTATACAAGGGAGATGTTGCAAGGGAGGTCTATCTGCTGGAAGTCAGATCCCTTTACTCTGTCTATTGACATGTTAAACTCTCTTGCTGATCTAATTCTGTGTTGGATACTTTGTATATATTGCAACTGAATTTCTAATACACTGCCATATAATTTTTACATATATTCTCTCTCTTTATCTGTGTGTGCAATGTATTTAAGTTCTGTTCCAGAGGTGATAAATGTTAACAATGGCCCTCACAGGGAAGAAAGCTTCCAAATGCCTGGAGTGTGGGGAAATGTTTGGGGAGAGAACACATCTTATAAACCAGGGCAGGAGAGAGGCCTCCCTTCCTTTCTCCTCCTGGCGTTACTCCTTCCTGAGTCGATCTGGAGAGAATCCCCTTTTCTCTCTGCTCTTCTTTAACCCCTCAGACACTTGAATGGCTTTTATACAGTGCTCTGTGTTTCTGTATTGTTTTTATGTAGCAAACACTTGATGAAGTGTTTTTAATTGTAGATGTGTAACCGCATTTGAAATATTTAATAGTAATTGATTAAAAAGGCCGAAGGGTTGCCCCGTGTTGAAGCCCTCCTACCCTCTCCAGGGAAGGAGGGCAGTGGGGAGGGGCGGAAGAGGAGGAGGCAAGGAAGGAGTTGGAAAGAGGCACCTGAGAAGCAGAAAAACCTTGAAACAGGTTTCTATATATTTGTGTAAAATATGTGAGAAAGGTGGAAGACAATTGTGACAAAACGCAGGAACCTGACTGCAGTACAAACTAGCTGACATTGGCATCTGCCAAGGATTCTTCTCGGGGCCAGCCTTAACATAAATTTCCTCCACCTTCCACGTGATGGTCCATCCAGTGATTTGAAGGTAGCTGCCATGTTGCCTCTTAGCCTTTTCATTTTCAGACTAAACACACCCACATCAATCACTTCTTCCTCTCAGGACTTGTTCTCCATGCTGTTTGCTTTCCTCTGGTACGTGTTCCACCATCTCCAAATCCAGAGGGAGGCCACTTAGGTGCGTGGAATGTGAGAAGAGCTTCAATCAGAGCAGTGCTCAATAGACACTGAAGGACCCACATAAGGACAGCTTTGCTGGAAGAGGCCCTCAAAGCCCATCCAGTCCAGCATTCTGTCTCACAGAATGGTCCACCATTTGCTTCAGGGTGTTCCCAAGCAGATGTCTTCACTTACTTATGATTCCCCACAAATGGCATTGAGAGATATCCTGCCTATCTCTCCAACCCTGAGGTTGCCCTTAGGCATCCATATTGATAGCCACGGATACCCTTGTTCTCCATGAACTGGTCTAATCCTTTCTTAAAGCTTTTCAATCTGTTCATAAATGACCTGGAGACAGGGATAAGCAGTGAGGTGGCCAAGTTTGCAGATGACACAAAACTTTTCTGTGTGGTAAAAACCAGAGAAGATTGTGAAGAGCTCCAGAAGGATCTTTCCAAACTGGGGGAATGGGCTACGAAATGGCAAATGTGTTTTAATTTTGTTAAATGTAAAGTAATGCATATTGGGGCAAAAAATAAAAACTTTATCTATCAAGTCATGGGCTCTGGGTTATCCATGATGGATCAGGAA
Organism: Phrynocephalus versicolor; assembly: GCA_023846285.1. Lineage (NCBI taxonomy): Eukaryota > Metazoa > Chordata > Lepidosauria > Squamata > Agamidae > Phrynocephalus > Phrynocephalus versicolor. The sequence continues at coordinate 53,011 of JAHTLZ010000107.1, forward strand.
AGAGATCTTGGTGTGTTGGTGGACAGCTCCATAAAGGTGTCCACCCAATCTGTGGGAATAGAACTTTATTAGGAATTTAGTAAGACTAAAGAAAAAAAATTAAAGTTAAAAGAAGAGATAAAAAATAGAATACAAAGTTACACTGAATTTATCCTGGTTTGGTAGAATAGCATTGGTAAAAATGAAGATATTACCTAAAATCAATTTTATTTTTAGAATGCTACCTGTTCGGTTTTTAGAAAAGGATCTTAAAATTCTTCAAGAAATGATAAATAGGTACTGCAATGGTGGTAAAAAATCAAGAATAAACAAAAGTTTGTGGTACAGATCTCAAAAAGAAGGAGGATTAGGTATACCTAACCTAAGAAATTATTATATAGCTAATCAATTTAGTTGTTTGGGGGAAATTTTATTCAGACCAGAGAAGGTAATATGGTGGGAGCTGGAGTCATTCGATATAAAGGGGGATATAAATAAGTTTCTGTTCAGCGCGCGCGAGAGAGAGGACTTTTCTCGTAAACTATTGAAGTAACTTCCTTTAGCTAACCACAAACAGCCATTCTTCCGTAAATTGGAACATAACTGTATGTGCAAATATGTCAGGTAGAGAGGAAGTGTTTGTTAACTGAAAGCTTCTAATTTTCACGTGAATCGTATGGAATGCTGTCGTGTTCTTAATCTTCACAAGAGTAACTGTTTTCTAATTTTAGAGAGGATAGGTGTACATCTGTGCATGCTTGTTTGGAAATATGTGACATTATTGAAGATGACTGCTGACGTGTCTATGTAAAATGTATAAATTGTTTGGCTGAATCCCAGAAGGGGTCCTTCTATTAAAGAAGCACCATCAATGCATTGATTTAATAAATTCTTGAAGGAACACGGTGTCAGTGTATAATATGTTAATCTGTCCTGAAGCCTGCATTACAATTTAGAATTGTTTGTCAGATTTTGGTGAAGAATGCAGGCATTTTCGATTGGCTATAGTTTGGCAATTCTTAAACCATTTCTATTGCCAAACAACTGACACCGGTCGAAAGCTTTTCATGGGGCTGAAAAACGACGGTGAGGCAGTGCTTGCTGACGGCCAAATGCCGGCGCCATTCACTTTTTGAGTGAGATCCTCACTGGCCTGCCTGTGTAACCGGAATTTCAGGTCTGTGGAAAAGTTCTGGAAAAGCAAGGCTCAAGCCTTCTGATTTGGTGAGTAGACTGGTCATATTTGTGACTAAGGTCAGGAAAGGGGGTGCTGAAGAGTATGTCAGGCCCACGAAAACCTTCCTTGGGACCTAGTTAGAGTCAGAGAGGGCTCTATCCATTCACTAAGTGCCTTTGGGAGATGACGACCCGGGCCGAATGGAAAATTAACTGTGGTAAGGTTTTTACCTTGCCTGCAGTAAGGTAGAGAGACGTCCAGAAGAAAAGTTTTAGTACAGTTCTGCAGGTTTGAATTCCAGAGGTTTTCTCTTCTTGTTAAGGGTTGAGGGGAAAAACAACAAAATACTCTGTGAAATGGATCCTTTGAAACAATCTAAGTAATAAGCGCTTAATATCATGAGCTCTGTCTGTTTTGTGTTGTGTCTCTGTATGTTCTAAGATTGAAGGTATGTATATTGACCAGAAAAATTAGAGCAGCAAAAAAGGAACTGCTGAAAGTTAAGAACCAGTTTTCAACAAATGAATCAGTAAATATGTGGAAAACTCTTAAAACTATTACTGGTCATGATAAACCTCCTCTCCATGCTGAAGGAAATCAACAACTAGTTTTATAGTATACTCAAAATAATCTTGAATTCAACGCATGCAAAACTGTTGAAATGGTGGATTTTAGGAGGACTCGTTCTATACAACCACCTCTAATATCAAATAATATTGTGTCAAGAGTGGAGTCCTTTAAACTTTTAGCTACTATTATATCTTAAGATTGTAAATGGTTATCTGATATTAAAAGTATTCTTAAGAAAGTACAACAAAGAATGTTTAGATTACCAAAAGAACTGTTGATTTAATTCAATAGAGGTGTTATTGAATCTATCGTCTGTTTCTCTATAACTGTCTGGTTTAGTTCTGCAACTGAGCAGGACAGATATAGACTTCAAAGGTATGCATGAATGTCCCTAATATTTTGGTTCAGGTGTTTTGGTAGGCAGGGCTTTTTGCTTGCTTCTACTCTCAATGTGTGCATACTATGCTCTGTTGTGAAAATTTGAAACCTTTACAGCTCAGGAAATTTGGAAAGACCAATGATGGTTTCTGCAGATGGATATAGACATCACTCAGAGCTATGTAAGTTGCCTACGAAACACATTAGTCTAGTTTTGGAGACAAGATAAATGATATAGTATGATTGAAACTGCCTCAATAGGTAGGAACTTTGAGTTATATAAGGAGTTAAGATCAAAATGAGTGAGTGAATTTTGAAAATTTGCTTATAGGATTAGAAATATAACTGAACGTTTTGTTAGGTTTTTCATAAGAACTTAAAGTTTGTTTGGGGAAGCATAAATATGTGGATTCTTTTTCATACTATCCATTTAGGTTTGAGAGGTTAGCAAATGTGAGAATGTGCTAAGAAAAAAAAACCCACAAACAAATAATAGCTTGCTGTGTGTATTCTGCTGTTAGGATATAAAAGTGTGTCTCCCACAATTTGAGAACATGATAATATCAAATAGCTCTGCTTTCCAACTCAAGCAGAAAAATAAAATGAATACTGTAATTTATATGGAGACTTTATGCTGAAGAAGTGGTAGTGGATGAGTTAGTTTCCCAAGACAAGTTCCAGCTAAGGCTGGAATTCTAAGATTAAACAACTTTCTCGATTTTCTGTGCTGCTGTTTCATCTTGCTCCCTGTGCCCCAGCCCTCACAGTATAAAATTGCATTTGTGGGCTGTTGTTGGGAAATATCTACCCATTGTCAATTTTCATGCTGTATCTTTTATAGAGTTTGATTTAGATGTAGAAAGCACAATACATGGAGACATGGAATTTCTGTGGAAACATATCGCAGCACTTTCTGAAACATGTAATGTGGGAGGTCCAGAGTCCATGAATTGCACCTGTTCCGCCTGTACCAAAGAAAGGCTGTACTTAAATATTTGGATAAGATGTCAGTTTAAAGGAAGAAGTGTAGTGTGGTAATGATTTTAATTTACAGGAAAAGGAATGTAATACAGTGGACCCTTGCATAAAAAACAGTTTGTAGCATGGAATCTGTACAACATAAAAATGGGCTCACTTTGCTTTAGTGCATTCCCATGAGAAATTTGTATAAAGGAAAATTTGCTTAACATAATTTCATTTCAAGTCAAGTCAAAGTCACCTTTATTGGCATAAAATAGTCGTTAAAATTGTTACAATAGACAAACCTCTCAGTGCCTAAATAGCGACCACATTAATCTGGGGTTACCATAAACCAAACTTAAAAGGAAGCAGGGCTACTCTTTTGAGAAACTAGTAATAAATATTTGGCTACTAGCTCTGTCACGCTTTTATCTTTGTCTGCCAAGAGAGTAGCAGTAATAGTCTCAGGGGTTGTTGATAATTTGGAAATAATGAAGCCAATTAATTGTTGTCGATTAATATGATGGCCGGGACATCGAGTCAGAATATGTACAACAGAATCAGGTTCCAACCTACAGAATTTACAGAGTCTGCTCTTGTAAGGTATTTTAGAGTATCTTCCTAGAGTGACAGTGGAAGGAAAGATGTTATATCTTGCCAACATAAATGCTCGTCTCTCTTGAGCATTCAAGAGATTCTTGAAATAATTTGAACCAAATTCTGGGTTGGGGGTTAGGCCATAATATAGAGGGGAGCAAATTGGATTAACTCTTCCAACAATATTCTGTCTCTCGATGTCCCAAAGTCTTTGGCGAATAGAGTTGTATAAGAATTGTTCATTGCAGTAGGATAAATAGTCTAGATCAATTCCAATAGACGCTATCTTTATGCAGATGTTCTGATACATTTGGATCTATAGGTGTCACTTAGTAGATCGTTTAGCAGGGAATTGGGGCACATTTGAAAATGAATGCGTAACCAATACTTGATAGTGGCTGTCCACGCTAGTGTTGAGGGCAAGTGGAGCCCAAGCTCACAGCATATTGTTGGTAGGTTGATCGAGTTTGGTACACCCAAGATACTACGTAAAAAAATAGCTGCAATACGATCTACTTCCTGATTGGCAGCCTTAATCCAGATTGGAACTCCATACAGGAGTTGGTTAGTTACTTTGGCCATGAAGACTTGGAGTGCGGCTGGAACATACTGATTTCCAGAGTGAAAATGGAACCTTGAAATTGCCAGGAGGTGGTTTTTTGAGGCAGCTATGGTGGCTTTTCGGTGGGATGACCAGTTAAGTCGATGATGGAACAGGAAACCCAGGTACTTAAAAGTTGTAACTTGTTCAAGGGGTTTACCTTCGAGTGCCCATGTCTCCTTTGTCCAACTTTTGGAAAAGATTAATACTTTAGATTTTTCAGTATTGATGGTGAGCTTGTTAAGTGTGCAATATTCCGAAAAGGCCGCCAAGAGGTGTTTAAGTCCTACCCTAGAAATGGACAAGAGTACAGTGTCATCTGCATACAATAACAGTGGGACTGGGTGGGAATTCATTCTAGGAGCATGGTTTCCTGCTTTGGCTAGATGTTCTGATACATCTGACATGAATACAGTGGTACCTTGTATAACATAATAAATTCGTTCCAAATCAAATTACGTTATACAAGTTTTCCGTTGTACAAATTGTCATTTCCCATAGGAATGCATTGAAACTGGATTTAATCCGTTTCAATGCATTCCTATGGTTTTTTTGGGCGACAGAGGGCGGGTTTTTTGGGCAATGGGGGGCAGGCGGGCGGCTCACCCCTCCTCCGTGTCTGCTGTCCCTCCTGTCCCCTCCTTCCTTCCCTCTTTCCCGGCCGGCCGCAGGGGGTGGGGGGAGGGAGTGGGGTGCGCCACTTGGCCTGGGGCGGGGGGGCTTGGGGGACCGCGCTGGGAATTCCCCCCCTCACCTGTTGCCGGAGTCCCCAAGGAGGCCGGCAGGCAGGAGGGCGCACCAGCGGCAGACTTTGTTCCGAGGGGGGGAGGGTGGCGGATTTCCCCCCCACACACCCTCTGGCTCGGTGTGCGCGCACGCACACACACGCACACACACGCACGCACGCACACACACACACACACACACACACACACACGGGCGGCGGCGGCGCTCCCAAAGCCCCCGGTCTGCCTTCCCGCCCCGGGCAGGGGGGAGGAGGGGGCTCAGCCTCCGACGCTTAACACGCCTCTGGGCCTCTTAAAGCGCCTCCGACCCGCCAGCCACCGGCCCGTTCCCGCCTCTCTCTCTCTCTCCTTCTCTCACTTACACACACACACACACACACCGTGGCGGCGGCAGCGCTCCCAAAGCCCCTGCCAGCCACCCGCCTGTTCCCGCTTCTCTCTCTCTCTCTCTCTCTCTCTCACACACACACACACACACACACACACACACACACATCTCTGGAGGAGGCGCCCCGGCCCCGGGAGGAGGAGAAGACGCGGGGGCCGAGCGGGGGCCAGGGGAGCCCGGCGGCGAGAAGGGGCGCCCTCCTCCTCCTCCTCCTCCTCGGCGGGGCGGCTCAGATGGGGGGCTGCCGGGCACCGGCCACGCCGAGGGGGACCCCATGCGCCTCCCGGCCCCGGGGCTGCTGCAGCCGCCTCCTCCTCCCGGGGGGCTCCTCACCCTGCCCGCCACCACCCACTCAGCCCCGTTGGGCAGCCCGTTGAGCGGAGGGGTCCCGGCGGCGGCGGCGGAGGAGGGGGTCGTGGCGGTGGGGGTCGCGATGGGGGCCGCCTGGGTGCTGAGGGTGAGGCTGTCCCCGCTGAGCTCGGCCAGCACGCGCACCCAGCGCTCCTGCAGCAGCACCTCCACCAGGCCCGCAGTTTGGATGATTCACGGTCTGAGACACCCGGTGAGTGGTGATGGCGGTGGCGGCAGCGGCGATTTGGCTTGTGGCTTGGGTGGGAGCCCCCCTCCTTCTCCCCCTTCTCTACCCCCCCAAACACCGACCGGAAAGTCTTTTTACAAAATGGGAGGGGTGGAACCGTGCGGGGCGGCCAGGGCGGCGGAGGAAGAGGCAGAGAAAACAGGGAAGGGGGAAGGTGGAGCAGATTTTTTTTCGTTGTACGGATTTTTCGTTATACAAGCCCTCCGTTGTACGAGGTATGACTGTATATTAAAGAGTGATGGTGCAAGGACACATCCCTGCTTAACACCCTTGGTAATTGGGAAGTTCTCAGATAGATGACCATTATGGTTTAAACGCACTTTGCCAGTGTTCGCTGAATATAATTTGCGTATCAGAAATAGCAGACGTGGGTCCATGCCCAGTTTAGTTAGTTTGGCCCATAGGAGAGATCTATTGATGGAATCAAATGCTCCTCGTAAATCAATAAATGCAGCATACAACTTCCCCTTGAGTTTACAAGAGTATTTCTCGGCTAAAAAATCTAGTACCAGCGCATGGTCAAGGCTAAGATCAAGCGTAGCATTCTCTACTAATTTCATTTGGAATGAATTAATTCCTTTATACAAGGTACCACGGTATTTTGTTTTAACTTTTATGTATTTTTCTGAAATTCAGAAACTTAAGGCATGTTGAGAACTTTGCCATGTCATTAGGAAAACTTTCTTGATGATGAGAGTTGTTGGGTAGAAAAATAAGCATAGTTTCCTTCACCGAGGAGTTGGATTGGATGACCTTTTAGGTTCCCCTCCTACTCTATGATTTTATGGTTCGGAGAATCATATGTGCAATTACATGCTTTTTCATGTGTGTAGAGGAAAAATCATGCCTTATTCCTGTAGGATATTGAAAAGATGTTTCACTACATTATATTTAAATCTTGATGCAATTCACTTCTCTGCATTTTTACGTTTCAATGCAACAGCAAGCTAAAACAGGCATACATTGTTGCTCTTTGAAATGTGTTTCATCTACTTAACGAAAGGAGCAGACTGGGCATGAGAAGTTGATGTGCAGCACTTATTATAAATAGAAAATCCACTTGCTTTCATATATATACTGTATGTGTGTGTGTGTGTGCTTCAGTTTTAACTAGAAGCAGTTTGTGTGAAGGAGACTGCTTGGTTAAACTGCTCCTTCTGTTCTTTTCTTTAGAAAGGGCAGGCATATTAATTGTTTATTTTTAACTAAAAGTATACAACATGTATGTGTTATATGGAACTCCCTGCCAGAAATAGTGATGACAGCATAGCTGTCAGCCTTGGCAGCTTTAAGAAAGTTTTAGCCAAGTTTATGGAGAACAAGGGTATAAATGATTATTGTTATACTGTAGATGCCTAAGGACATCCTCTAGGTTGGAGAGATAGGCAGGATATCTCTCTGTGGCATGGGTGGGGGATCATAAGCGGGTGAAGACATCTGCTTGGGAATACCCTGAAATAAATAATGAACTACTGTGTGGGAATGAATGCTGGACTGGATGGGCTGTGGCCTGTTCCAGCAAATATGTTCTTATGTTTGAATGCATGCTTATGCATATCGTGTAAAAATAAGATGTGCTTTTGACACATCCTAGTTTGTTTATAGTGTTTATGTGAGTTTGTATGCAGGAAACAGTGTCTCCTATTATAACAACACTCCACACTAGCTTTAGTGGGGAATTTTAGTCAGGTTGGGCGGTGGTTGACCAAAGGGGGAAAGGGAGATCGCCTTCGGGGCATTCCTTGCCCTCTCATGGGTAGTCCATGCACATTGGAATTGGCCAAAAATTTGAAACGGACAAATCTAGAAAGGAAGAGGGCTTTTATAACTGAGTGTCTGCTCAGAGTTGTGACATCCTTTTCAACTAGCAGACAGCATGAATTTATGCTTGCAAGACAATCACACAATAAACAGCAATGTTGATTATACTTCTGAAAGAAGATAGCAGGGGACGTCAGCCTTTGCAGTTTCCTATTATAGCCCAAGACATGCTGAGAGGAATTCAAAAGGTCTGAGAAAAATTGGGGGGAGAGAGAGGTGCATGGTGAATGCTTTATTATTGGCTCTAGAAGAATAAACTGCAAGGAGAGTGTGTCTCCTGTGTTGTCAGTCAGAAACTCCTTGCCACTGGAAATGACACTAGATCAACCCTGATTGAAGATCAAGAGAATTTCTGCTTAGCATCAAAAGTGTAGCAGATCAGTTTGCCTAGCAGAATATATCACCAAAAGTCATGGAACTTGACTGATTACATACAGTATATCCAAAGAAGATGGATTTTGTTTTTAGATAGACTTGGGAAGTTTTTAGTAACTGTAAAAAATTGGGAGACCTTGATTCCTGGCTACAAAGATAGAACTATGTAAAGACTATATTGTGATATTGTGATATTTTTATCTGTTTTTCTGTGCCTGTTGTCTTGTTGTCTCTTCTCTTAGAGAAATTACATTAATGATATTTTTATTTGGCCAGAGGAGGATCAGTTGAGAGCTGACTGGATGGCTGAGAAAGTTTTCCAGGACTGCTGAATTCTTGTATCCCATAATTGTAACTGTAATGTTTCTTTTGTATTAACTGTATGAAGCTGATACCTTTCTGTAAGAGTTGTATTCCTGGAAGAATTTATTGTAGATCAGTGGAACGTAATCCCAACAGTTTGAACCTTGATCATATAGAATTAACATTAAGGCAAGGATAAGATTAATGAATTATAACTATAAAGAAAAACTATATATTATATTATATTATATTATTATATAACTATAAAGAAAAACAAGTACAAGGAATGGAAAAATGGGAAATGCACCAAAGAGGAATATAAGCAAACAGCTAATATATGCAGGGGGATGGTAAAAAAAAGCTAAAGCGCAAAATGAACTTAGACTTGCCAGAGACATTAAAGATAATAAAAAGGGTTTCTTTAGTTATGTCCGCAGCAAAAGGAAAAATAAGGAAATGATAGGCTCTCTGCGTGGCGATAATAGCCAGTTACTAACAGGAGACAAGGAAAAGGCAGAATTATTCAACACCTTTGCCTCTGTTTTCTCCAAAAAGGAAGAAAGAGATCCACTGGAACAAAGACTAGATGAGGTAGGATGGGAATTACAACATAGAATAGGTAGAGAGCTGGTACAGGAACACCTGGAAACATTAAATGAATTTAAGTCTCCGGGGCCAGATGAATTACACCCAAGGATATTAAAAGAACTGGCAGAAGTAATTTCAGAACCATTGGCAATAATATTTGAGAAGTCCTGGAGAACAGGGGAAGTCCCCATCGACTGGAGGAGGGCTAATGTTGTCCCCATCTTCAAAAAGGGAAAGAAAGAGGACCCAAATAATTACTGCCCAGTCAGCTTGACTTCAATTCCTGGAAAGATCCTAGAGAAGATTATTAAACAGGCAGTCTGCAAATATTTAACAAACAATGTTGTCATTACAAGAAGTCAACACGGGTTTCTTAAAAACAAGTCATGCCAGATTAATTTGATCTCTTTCTTTGATAGAATTACAGGCCTAGTGGATGAGGGGAATGAGATTAATTTGATCTCTTTCTTTGATAGAATTACAGGCCTAGTGGATGAGGGGAATGCTGTGGATATTGTTTATCTGGACTTTAGTAAGGCCTTTGATAACGTTCCCCATGGTATTCTTGCTAAGAAGTTAGTAGAAAGTGGGATAGATAGTGCTACTGTTAGGTGGATTTGTAATTGGTTGACTAATCGCACCCAAAGGGTGATCATAAATGGCCTCTCTTCAGCTTGGAGAGACGTGACCAGTGGGGTGCCCCAGGGTTCTGTTCTGGGTCCAGTGCTCTTCAATATCTTTATTAATGACTTGGAGGAGGGAATAGAGAGTATGCTAATTAAATTTGCAGATGATACCAAATTGGGTGGGGCTGCAAATTCCCTAGAGGATAGGATGAAAATCCAAAAAGACCTTGACAGACTAGAGTGCTGGGCCAAAGCTAACGAAATGGATTTCAACAGAGGGAAATGTAGGGACTACATTTAGGTAAAAAAAATGAATTGCACAAATATAAAATGGGGATACTTGGCTGGAGGATAGTACCTGTGAAAGGGATCTGGGAGTCTTGGTGGACCACAAATTGAACATGAGTCAGCAGTGTGATGCAGCGACCAGGAAAGCCAATTCGATTCTTGGTTGTATCAACAGAACCATAGTGTCTAGATCAAGGGAAGTGATAGTACCACTCTATTCTGCTCTTGTCAGACCCCACCTGGAGTACTGTGTCCAGTTCTGTGCGCCTCAATTTAAAAAGGATGTTGACAACCTCGAGTGGGTGCAGAGGAGGGCTACCAGGATGGTTGAGGGTCTGGAGGAAATGTCTTATGAGGAACGGCTTAGGGAACGGGGAATGTTTAGCCTCTCTAAAAGAAGACTGAGAGGGGATATGATAGCTATGTTTAAATATTTGAAGGGATGTCATATTGAAGAGGGAACAGGTTTGTTCTCCATGGCTTCAGAGACTAGGACTCGGGGCAATGGTTTCAAACTACAGGAAAAGAGATTCCATTTGAACATCAGGAAGAACTTCATGACAGTTAGAGCTGTTCGGCAGTGGAATATGCTGCCGTGGAGGGTGGTTGAGTCTCCTTCTTTGGAGGTTTTTAAGCAGAGGCTGGATGGCCATCTGTCGGAAATATTGTGATGGAGGTTCCTGCTTGGCAGGGGGTTGGACTCGATGGCCCATGAGGTCTCTTCCAACTCTATGATTCTATTAAAAGGGGGGGAGATTGTAACAGTGGCAATAAGAAATTTATAATTCATTATATCTCATTTATATCTAAGATGTGTCTTTGTGCTGGGGATGTGTGTCAAGAGAGAGAGAGGATTTTTCTCATAAACTATTGAAGTAACTTGCTTTAGCTAACCACAAACAGCCATTCTTCCGTAAATTGAACATAACTGTATGTGCAAATATGTCAGGTAGAGAGGAAGTGTTTGTTAACTGAAAGCATCTAATTTTCACGTGAATCGTATGGAATGCTGTCGTGTTCTTGTCTATGTAAAATGTATAAATTGTTTGGCTGAACCCCAGAAGGGGTCCTTCTATTAAAGAAGCACCATCAATGCATTGATTTTATAAATTCTTGAAGGAACACGGTGTCAGTGTATAATATGTTACTCTGTCCTGAAGCCTGCATTACAATTTAAAATTGTTTGTCAGTTGACACTCTCACAAAATACCAGAACTAGGGGACATACACTCAAATTGAGAGCTGGGAGAGTAAGAACAGACAAAAGAAAATATTTTTTCACCCAGCTTGTTGTTAGTCTGTGGAACTCCCTGCCACAGGAGGTGGTGATGGCATCTGGCCTGGATGCCTTCAAAAGGGGATTGGACAGATTCCTGGAGGAAAAGTCCATCATAGGTTACAAACCATGATGGAGATGTATCAACTCCAAGCTTAAAACAGTGGTACCTCAAGGACCAGATGCAGGGGAGTGGGATCAGGAGACCAGGATCTAGTCTCATGCGCTCCCAAACGCATCTGGTGGGGCCACTGTGAGATACAGGAACCTGGACTAGATGGACCTTTGGCCTGATCCAGCATTGGCTATTCTTATTTTCTTTGGTGCAAAGGTAGGAGGACCTGATCTTGGAGGTGCCCATGCCTTTAAAGCCCGTTTTGTTTTTTGTGGGTGGTGG
>JAHTLZ010003619.1:0-14263 GCA_023846285.1 Phrynocephalus versicolor
AAAAAAAATACATCGATCTGAGAAAAGACATAAATGCACGTTTTAAGGACCCCCACCCCCCTGGTAGGTATTATCAGAGAGTATAAATAATCATTGCTGCATTTTTATGGATGTCCAGGGCGTTTTTTAACATTTAAAAAACAGCTCATTTCATTGCGCGCCGCCAGTAACGGAAACGAAACTAACGACCACAATTTTCATGGGTCGTTTCGTTCCATTCAATTTCCAGCACAATTTTCGTTTGTCATTTCGTTACGTAACGGAAACGACAAACAAAAACGGAACTGAAAATTTCGCCGAGTCGTGCCCATGTCTACTTGGATATCCAAAACTCACATTTTTGCATTACTCATTTAACAGAATATGTTAGAAGCTAAGTTGGCCTTTCCTCTCCAGAGGTAGCTCTAGGACAGTGATGGCGAACCTTTTAGAGACCGAGTGCCCAAATTGCAATTCAAAACCCACTATTATTTTTGCAAAGTGCCAATACAGTAATTTAACCTGTATACAGGTGGCTATGAAGGGGCAATGTCGGGTGCCCACAGAAAGGACTCCGAGTGCCACCTTTGGCATCCGTGCCATAGGTTCACCATCACTGCTCTAGGATAAACAGTGCCTTGTCCAAAGATAGCTTTAAGCATCCTATCATCGGCAGCTCAGTTTATTATCCCCTTACTTGTGCTTGGCACCCCAATAAGCTTGGTGTTTATTAGAAAACCTAGAATACTCTTTTGTGAATCACCTTCATTCATCTTCTGCTTAGCAGCTCAAATCTGCAAAAAAGCAAAACGAAAAAAAATTAAGGGCTATAAGGAACCTCCACTCACACAGTGAGCACTCTCTCATTTTGCCATTTCCCCTTCTCACAGCAAACTCCACACCAGCATCCTGACTTTTGCCTTCCTAAAAAGGATTCTAAATCCTAAAAGAGACATTATGAAAGATACCAGTGAACTGCAGTGAGGAGGAGGAAGAGGAAGAGGAGGAAGGGAAAAGGGCATTGTTTTAAAGAGCTGCATTTACTACTCTGTAAATTGCACCCACTTCACAGGAAGAGGGAACCAACTTGGGATAAAGTGATCCAGTTTCTGTAATGAGAAAAATACTTTGAATTCGAGGGTTCAGCAATAATGTCTAATGATAATTCAATATTAATTGAACAGTATGTGAACAATGTGATTTGAAATCATTGGCCTGTGCTTCGAAGCCCTAACCAATCATTTGCCCAGTATTACTCAGCATGTGAGCTGGAAAGTGGTGAGAAGTACTCCTTCCTAACATTACTTCCTTCATCTGGAAAGTGATGATGATGAATCTGCAAGGAGAAGCTGCTGTTCATCTGATGCCTTTCCATGAGAGCATGAACCAAAGAAAAACAGTTGACTTGCTTGCACTGAAAGGCTCTGTAATAACGGGGAAAGTTCCCCTTCAGAAGCATCACCTTCAATGGAAGGAAAGCATCAATTTGTCCTAGAGCAGGCCTGCCCAAAGTCCGGCCCGGGGGCCAAATCCGGCCCGTCAGGCAATTCTGAGTGGCCCGTGGCTGGCTGGCCCGCCACTCCCTCCCCCTCCTTCGCCCCATGTTTTTCTAAAAAATCTTCTGCCAACACTGACACCGCTGAGAAGCTTGGGTGGATGGGCGGTCTGTCGCCACCGGCCCCGCAGGGGAATGTGTGGGGGTGGGCAGGCCAGCTGGCCTCTGCCACCGCCAAGGAGCTTTGGAGTGGGCTGGCAGGTGAGCTGTCGCCACCGCTGGGGAGCTTGGGGGGTGCAAGGTCGCACCGAACGCCTCTTCCAAGGGGCGACCTGTGGCCACAGCTCCCTGTGCTTCCTTTGGTCCCCACCTCCCTTCCTTCCTCCCTTCCTTGTTCCCCACCTTCCTTCCTCTCTTGGTTTCCACCTCCCTCCCTCCCTCCCTTGTTCCCTGCCTTCCTTCCTGTGGGTGGGGCTTATGGGTCAGTGGGTGGGGTTTGCAGTGGGGGGGGCAGGGTCAGGGAGCAACCGGCCCCTGACACATTCTCAGCCACCAAATCTGGCCCTCCTTACAAAAAGTTTGGGCACCCCTGTCCTAGACATAGCAGGGTGAGTATTCCTGTATAGAGGTATTTTCGACCATCACCAGTAGGTATTCTACATGGTTTTATTGAGACTGAGGCCAGTCTGGACTTATAATGTTAATTTCATGAATGAATTTGACACCCATGCATTTTTATTATTTTAACAGATTGAGCAGCCTCAGAACTATGGGGAGAAACCCCTGCTCACATGAAGGATCTAAGCAAGAACAAGAACTTAGATCTTCTGAGAATCCCTTGCTTTTGTGTAAAGCCTGCATGTGAGCAGGAGTATCTCCTATGCAGACATGCTACTTTCCAAATAGTGAAAATAACAGAAGAAAGGGAAGAGACCAGAGTTGCTCCTTTGTACGGGCCTGATAACACCAGCCAAATGCCCCCCCCCCCAAGTTGGAATGATACTTTCCATACCTCTGTGCCAAATTGTGGACAAGTGGTATATACACAGACTGAACACTCCCAATTTGATTTGACGTTACTGATTCATTTATTTGTATTCAAATGTTGCGGCGGATCAAACTGTAGAACTGGTTTATTCCCATCACTTGTTTCCTGGTGCCGTACACTTCCTTACTTTATATTTGTAGAGGTACTTCATAAAGGTTTTTTGATCTTCTTCAAAGCCACTCTTGCACCTTATGGCTTGGCTTGATTCAACTGTATTCTGGATTATGTGAATTGGCTTTGTGGGAAGCTGGGACACTGACAGCCTTACAGAATAGGGTGAGGAGACCACAGCAACCATCCTCCCCTGTGCATGATCCTACCTTATGGTTTCTCCATATGGGATCACTTTGAGGATCCTCTATATGGCCCTCATCAGCCTATGCTTCCCTCCCCCCTCCCTACACCAGCAAAGGTCAGGTGTACCCACTGCTGCCCCTCCACTGAGACCCATTTTGTGGTCTTTTCTGAGGCAATGCCTTCATCTTGATTGCTCTGTCTTCTGTTTGACATTACCACATGCAATACTAGTAAGGAATGATCCAATACATTATCGGAACAAAACAGTACAACCCTCTCAGCAAATAGGAAATAAACCACAGAAACACATTTGGCCAAGAAAATTATTCAACACTTGTTGTGCATTATGTGATGAAAAATTTAAGCAACAATATACCTGGGATATAACTAGGGAATATTTGGCTAGTATGATCAGGCCCTCGGTGTGTTAGTACCAGATAGGTAGATAGTTACTTTTTAGAGCTCAATGAAAATTCACATTAACTATTTTCATGTTTTTAACATGACATCAAGTTTCTTCTGAATTCCTTTTTCAATCCCATCTTTTTCCAAGTTGTTCCACAGATTAATCTGCCATCCTGGTGTAACTGAAATGAACTGAAGTTAAAGAACAATTGCTCTAAAGATTTTTGTGCCAAAACCCAATCAACACCAAGAAGTCAAGTGGAAAACTGCCATATGCCTCCTGTTGGCTATTCATACAGTTTTGCTTTCTTCATAGTGCTTCTGTTAATTCTGATATTTGTTTAATTTATTCCAGCCTTGGTGAAAGATGCTTCTTTTCAGGATGTAACACAATCCTGCCCGTAATCAAATGTATTCCAGTTTTAGTCCTCTGGACATAGAGCAGAATTGGGAAGTGATATTAAAATAAATATATCCTAATAAGCCTGGACTCATAGAAATATCTCTTACACAAGAATTATCTTTGCTGTATCCTGTATCCTCAAGTGTAAGCAAACAATAGATAAACAAAGCAAAAAAAATCAATGATAGATGTCTTTGCTTTAAGCAGTATTCAGGGAACAAAGTAGCTGACCTAACTGGTAATGTAATAAACCTTTTGTTCCAAAAATTGTAAATACCTAGGTAGAGCTCCCTGCTAGGCATTTAAAATGCACCTTCCTTCCTTCCTTCCTTCCTTCCTTTCCATTCCACAAAGAGCAATGGGCTTTACTGATGGCAGTAATCCTTGGGAGCTGCCATGCTCTATAAAGTGATCACTGTTATGATGCATTTGCTATAGATTTGCATTCTAAAAACCTCTTAGGAATGCTGATTAAATGCATGCAGATGGCAATGAAAAATGATTATCTAACATTTCACATTATGTCACCTGCTTCTTTGAGAGCTTAGCATAGTTCTTGATTGGCCTTTGCAATTGTTTGGTTTCAATTTTGGGTTTTTTGTTTTATTTTTTGCTTTTGAAGACGAATTATGTTAAATGACATGTGAAATTGTCAATGGCTATAAAAGACTTCTTTCAAGAAGGCATTAAGGAACAAGTGTTAACAAACATGCTCCAATGTTTGTTTAAGGATGAATTCACTTCTGCAGAATCCCAGTCATGTGAAAAATTCTGCATTTTCTGTTTAATCTCTATTGACAGCTCTAATTTCTATTCCCCAGAAAGTTTCAAAAATTGTCTTTGCCCTCTATGAACCAGGAAATGACACATAAAAACACAGAAACATCCTTTTTTCTAGTTCTTTTATACCTCTGTGTCTCTTCCTTCATGCCCCTACTCTGTCCTCCCATTGTGTTCCCCATCCTTATAGTTTTCTTTTCCTCTTAATTAGTCAGTATTCCATGACCACTGAAAAATCACTGGCATGCAGATTACATTCTCGAGACCCCCCCCCAATGAAATTTTGTGTTTTTATCAAACTCCATAAGACAGGAGTCAATAGTCTAGATTCTGCTCGATTATGTTGCTTCCATCAATAGATATGGGGGCATAATGGTCACTCTATCCTGCTCCAGCCCTCCCACATGACAAAGACTCCTGTTCCAAATGACAGAGAACCCCTCCCCCCCCATACAGGCTTTGAGTCTCAGATAATTTTGCTGAAAGAAAAAGTCATGCTTTCCAGCGATTTCACTTAAGCACTTTCACTTGTACGTATCCATAGGTATGCCCATCTCATTTTACTTATTTCTACTCCATGGTACTTTTTTAAGACACTAATTAATGAATTAAACATTTCAAAGACATTAATTAAACTTTTCTACTATTCTTCTGGCTCAGGACATTCAGAAGAACAGACAACATTGTCAACCTCATGGCTTGGTCAAGGAGGCCCAAACTAACAATTAAGCCACATTGCTCTGACTTTCCTCGTGTGGAGAGACTTCAGGAGGGCCAGAAATCTGAAGAAATCTTCCTGCTTGATACTCCATCCCAGCACTTTGGAAAACCCTGACTATGTAGTGTTCCAGGGAGTTGCCAACATCCCCAAGACTGAGTATACCAAAATATCCACAAAACATAAGGAATCCAGTAGATGGTAAAGGCAAAGTCTTCTTTAGCATCAATAAGCCCTCTTTTCACAAAATAAGTGAACTGCTGCAAAATTGTATTATTTATTGAAGATGATGTAAGAAAAAGACAAAAGGCAAACAGTTACAGTTTCCAAAAAATGCTTGCGAAAATTCAAAAGCATTTAAAAAGTTATGGAGCTAAAGAATTAAAGGCAAACTCCTTTTCAGAAGAGTTCCCACAGAAAATGAGGGAGTGTTCTCTACCCCCATTTCACCCCTTTCCCCCATTAACTGAGGAGTGTAGTCAGAATACTAAAATAAAAATCATTGGCCGAAATCCTGCTGCATAGTTATGCCAGCGGAAGAGAAACAGAGTAACTCATGGGAGCAAGCTGTGGTCAGTTAACAAGTCCCCACTTGTGTTGCCGACTGCATGTCAACTGAAGGACAATGAGGAATCCAAATAAAGACTTATTGATTAGTGGACGTTTGCTGATACTTGTTATGATATTTCTTCATTGCTGGTTTAATTATGGGACAGGATATTGACAATTGTGAAAGGCATTTAAATACAGTAATATTTTCTGAACAATATGGACCAGAATCATATTGTGGTCTATGGCCACGTTTTATAACTTTCTCCAGATGATTGCAGATAATTCACAGGGTGCTGGGACACAACTTGGACACATCCTTGGTCATGTATATGATTGTACAACCAAAAACTGCTCAGACACATCAGCAATTAGCTGCAATTAACTCCAGCAAGTTAAGCAAAGCACCTATAGGATTCCAGACATTGTCTTTAGAAAGACACATTTATTTGGTGGGCTGATTCGTTTTTTAAAATAGGAAGTGTCCTAGAATATTTGGCAAAACCAAAAGTAGTCAATATCTGAGGTCCAGTGTGCAGACTGGTATAGAAAATGTTGACTGTGTTCTCTCCAGATCCATATTTGGGAAATTTAAGATCCCACTTAGCAATCATCCTTAGTGATTTTCAAATTCTCCTGGTCTCTTCTTTCACGATTCTAATAAAATGATGATCGTATCATAAGCAGTCACTATTTCACTCCTTGTTTCTGTAGCATGCTGAAGTAATTTAGAAGCAATCTTTTGCAGCAATATTGCTCCTTACAGTCGTTTTCACCAAGTTACCGGAAAACTCAAATGGACCACAGTGCTCTCTCTTGGTCTCACTCTCTTGCATTCAGTGAACAGTGATAACACAGAGAGGTGTAAAGAGTAGCTCTGAAATCCATCTGTAATGGAGCTTTATTTTAGGAAAGCCATTTTAACTGCTTTCAGAGATAGTCTGTGATCATTCCACTTTTCTCCCCTCTGATTGAGACTGTGAGAGGATGTTCATCCAAAAACCAATGTTCAACACTAGAGAAATCTTTCCTCATGGAGAAATTGTGTGGCCTGTCAGTGATTAATGCTGCAGTGCTATGTCACTTTGCTGGAGTTTCGTAAGGTGAGGTATAATATCTAAAATGGTGTAAGAATAATGAAACGGGTTGTATGGTTACAATGTGAGAGCTAATTATTTGCCTGTGGGGCAATGGTCCAAAGCCTGCACATATTCAACTCAAATGCTCAAAGATCTCAGAGGTTGCCAAGTAGGAAAAAACAAAGCATGTCAGCATGAAAACATATCACTCAGGTGTCCCTTCTCATTTAAATTGTGTTAGCAGAACATAAGACCTGCTCATCTTATCATGATGTTCGATGAAAAGTGAAGTATTCTTGTGTTCAGTGTGCCATAAAAGAAAACTATTTACCTCAAGCTAAAAATAAATTCCTAGTTAGTATGTCATCTTTCATTAAAAGTACAGGCACATTGATTTCAGGAACTACATTTAAATCTGATGCCTGAGTTTTCTAGAGTCTGCAAATATTCTCTACTGGATATAAATCAGGCATACCCAAACTTCAGCCTTCCTGATGTTTTGGACCACAACTCCCAGAATCCTATGCCTGTACTTCCAATGGCAAAGGACTGTGGAAGTTGTGGTCCAAACCATCTGTAGGGCCGAAGTTTGGACATGCTTGATATAAATTGTTCAGTAGCCATGAGAAATTTGCACTGCAAAATTTTTTTCCTATTTCATGAATCCACATTACATAGAATAATTAACAGATCAGACAATCTCTTTCTGAAGGTGTATTCAATGTGGCAGTCACTGAAGATGGGCGGGCCACCATGAGGTCAAGGACAAGAAAAAGCCCGCTGGAGGATATGCCAATAAGGTATTTTAAAACCTAACTTAGGCTGGCAACCATTTGGTGGAAAAGTTTAGAGAAATGTGTCTTGTTTGGTTGGCTATCTACTCCCACAAGGCTTTTCCACTCCTGTCTGAGAAGGGAAAAAATACCAGATTGTGCCAAAATAAACACAGTATAAAGCATTCAATTTTATATTCTGACATTGAAATAAATTCTCATATGTTGCCTTGAGCTATTAGTACCATGTCCTTCTGGCTTGTGGGAAACCATTTCTAAGGGATTACTTCCAGTCAACATCCCAGTTAAGGCATTTGAACCAGGGCATTGCTCACTCCATATCCAAGAGATGCTTCTGCCCTGCTCTCTTCTGTCTCTGGTTTTGTCACCTGGAACACAAAGAAGGCAGCTAGTCTGAAGAGGAGATCAGATTATAGTCTGTCATAAACTTCAAATAAGAACACCTTGCGAAGGGCAGTACATAGATCTAGTAAACAATCATGGAAGATCAAACCCTTCAGGCAGCTTTCTTCATTCATCTTCTCATCTCCAACTTGAGTTACTCCTTAGTACTCTTTGATCAGAAATGGAGATGGTGTGATTCTCCAGAAGATGTAAGAGCCCAACCCAGCAAAGCCAATGGTGTGGGCTTATAGAAGTTCAACAATCCAACACTATTCATAATAAAGTTTTGGGGGCAGCATTACCTGAACAGATAGAAGAGCAAAGTATGGTCCTTTTGATATGCAGGTACTGCAACTCTCCTCACTCCAGCCTTTAATAGTGGCTATATATTAATAACACAGCATGATGGACATCTAACAACATGTGGATATCCACAATTTACCTGTATAAGGAAAAACTGATTGCTGTTTGGCGAGAAAGAGAAGATACCAAGGTAAATTCCAGTGTTCCATGATAAGCTCTTCAAATTCAAAACTGTAATGCAAGCCTTTGTCAATGGGGTGCCTTTATTACTAGGTCAAGTTTAAATGCACTTGTCTAGCCTTTTCTTGGTAGTTCAAAGGCAGTATCTGAAAGAGCCAGTGGCAGGAAGATATTTCCTTTCCTGATTACATCTACATCACGGTGAGTACAAAACAATACAAACTGACTCATCAGAGGGAGCAAGAGGAGACTGCTGTCACCAATGGGAAGATCAAAATAATTTGATTAAAGCTGACCTGAAAATAACTGGGAGAAAGTGAATGTGCAAAAATGGTGCCATCTCTTGCCTAATAGAGCCATTGCCCTTTTCATGGCAGAAAAGATGTGAAATTCTCAGCATCTACTATTATTATTATAGTTCTTCAGAAATTGTCACATATATAATGAATCACCCGCAATTGCTATCTACAGCTGTAAAATCTGAAGGCTTTGAACTCATCTCTGCTAATGAACCATTGTCGGTGGAAAAGCGTTGCTCTAACCTTAGGGCAAATCTGACTTCTCTACCAGCTGGAGTAGGGAAAGGAAGTTCAGGGATCAAGTTAGAATCTTCTGTATAATTAGTGGTTCCCCATCCCTCCAAAGGAAGTGTCTAGCAAAGACATATGTTCTATTTTATACTGTATCAACCATTACCTTTTACTATCTAGCAAAACAAAACTGATTTTCACTTTTTTTAAAAAAATAATCCCTCTTGTTTTGGGGGATAGTGGCTGGGAAGGCCCATTACTGGCTTATCACTTCTGTTTAGAACACAGTAACACTGTTGTCAGGCTCCACCAAATTCCCACTTTCTTCTGTTGCCATCATTGTTGTCGTTGTTGTCTTCATCCTCCTTCTCCTCATCATCACTAGGAAACTGACCTCACACACAATGTGAAATACCAGTTTCCAAATCTTTCCAGGTCATTGTCGCCCCTGGTAATCCTGTCTTGGGAATTTGAGGACCCCTAATCCAGAATGTGCAAATTCATTAACTTGATAATGTGAAGCAGACCTCTTTATAACTGGACCTCTATGCTGAAACTATTTTTAACATGCTATGTAACTACTGGGAGCCTGTTGTCAAATGATGATTTCTGCCCCCTCCCACCAAAAAAGTCCCAGGAATAAATCCTTGGTGGTTGCTGCTCTCTACCACCAGAGGAAATTGGTTACATTGTCACTAATAAAATAAAAAAATGCAAGATGAGCTTTCAATGACAAGCCACCTTTATCAAAGCATTTTACCAAAATACATTATGGCAAAAGATGTAGTCCGCCAGGCATTGAGATTCATGGCCAGATGATATCAGCCAGGTGCTGTTCTGATGGGGCAGGAAGCATGACTGGTGTTAAAACTGCATCAAAGTCCAGGACTGGTCTTTCAAACCCAGCTCTCTAAACAAAGGGACATAGTCCATGCCCAACTAATCCCCTTCCCTCCATTTGGCTCTTTCAAGACCATAGTCCCTGTGGTCCGAGGGGGTGTAAGGAAGGAGGCAGAAGCAAAAAATAAAAAAAATGTATTCCATTTGGAGGTTGGGCAAAATTTAATAAAACTCAGGGTGGGCATGGACTATGTCCCTTTTTATCAGAACAATGCTTGGCTGATATAATCTGGCCACAAATCTCAATGCCTAGCAGACTACATCTTTTGCCAAGAATGTGTTTTGGTACAATGCTTTTATAAAGATGGCTTGCCATCGAAAGCTCAGCTTGCATTTTTGTATTTTATTAGTAGTGACTAGACATGGGCACAACTCAGCAAAATTTTTGTTTTCGTTTTCGTTTTTTCATTTCATTACGCAACGAAAATGAAAACAAAAATTTTTAAAAACAAAACAAAAATGGAAATGGAAACGAAAAATTTTGCTGTTTTTCGTTTTCGTTGCGGCAATACATTGAACTGAAAAGAATGCTAACGAAACAGAAATTTTTCTTTTTCATTTTTGTTTTTTCGTTTCGTTATGCAACGAAAACAAAAACGAAAAAATTGCAAAAAACCCAACGAAAACGAAAATGAACCGAAACGGACCCCTCAACAACCAAACAACAAACGAAACACCATTTTTTTGAGTCGTGCCCATCTCTAGTAGTGACCTATAAAGGTATCACCTAACCTAGTTTTGCATTTTTATTTTTATTTTATTTTTTGGGCACAGGGCTCGACCCCCTCTTTCACTTCTGTGGTTATATTGGGGTAGTGCTCTAACAGTTAAGACATTTTTCCTGATGATATTCAGCCTAAATCTGACTTCCTGTAGATGATCAAGAACAGATCCTGCCCCACTTCTGGATAAAAAGTGCTATCAGATCTCACATCCGTCTACATTTCTCAAGGCTAAACATGTCCAGTTCATTCATCCTTTCCTCATAAGACCTGATTCCCAGATTAATTCAGATGCTGTCAGTGGACAAACAAGCTCACCCTCCTGTTTTTTTTTTGTTTTTTTTTTGCGGAGATATTTGCTTTTTATACACAATGCTACTCCATCTTCCCTTCTATTCTTTTTATTCACTTTGAACAATTTATTTATTTATTTATTTATTTATTTATTTATTGTATTTATATCCCGCTTATTATCAAAGATCTCTAAGCGGCTTACAAAGCCACAATTGGCACAGATAGTCACAATTGAACAAACAGACGATACACACAACAAACTAATATAGTTAAAAACCTGATAGTGTTCCTGATACTATCTAATAAGAATCTAATAGAAATATCATTCAGAGACATGGCGATGGCGGGGTAAAAAAAAAAAAAAAACCTAGGAATCGCCGAAGGCCTCCCGGAAGAGGTAGGTTTTTAAAGCCTTCCGGAAGGCCAGCAGGGACTCTGCAGAGCGCACTTCAGGAGGGATGGAATTCCAAAGGCTAGGGGCCGCCACTGAGAATGCCCGGGCCCGAGTACTCGACTTCCGGGCTTCTCGGGGAGTGGCGACCCGCAGCAAGTGCGCTCGCGCCTGCCGAACAGGACGGGCCGAGGTGGATCGGTATATCCTTCATTTTCAGTATTCCAGTCATAGAAAATATTCCGCCAATTTTCAATTATCCCTATCAAGTCATATTTACCCTCCTGAACTAGGATATCCAGTTTTTCTCCCATACTCCTGGCATTTGTGTATAGTCACAGAGAATGCTTGATTTAGGATCTGCTTTCCTACAGTTTTTGAAGATTGTTATTGGACCCCATTAGAAGTGCTCTGTCTGTCCCTCTTTTTATACATAAGCCTTCATCTTTGCTTACTTCTGAGTTTGCATCTCCATCCAACTTCAAATTAAGTTTAAAGCACTCCTAATGAAGTTCTTCATGCTGTGGCCAAATACATTCTTCCCAGATCTTATGAGGTGGAAACCATCACTTGCCAGACATTCATCTTCCAGCCCATGGTCCATAAGAACATAAGAACATAAGAAGAGCCATGCTGGATCAGGCCAATGACCTATCTAGTCCAGCTTCCTGTATCTCACAGTGGCCCCACCAGATGTGTTTGGGAGTGCATGAGATTAGATATCTGTCTCCTGATGCCACTCCCCTGCATCTGGCCCTTGAAGTACCCCAGCTTTAAGCCTGGAGATTGCACATCTCCATCATGGTTTGTAACCTGTGATGGATTTTTCCTCCAGGAATCTGTCCAATCCCCTTTTGAAGGCATCCATGCCAGATGCCATCACCACATCCTGTGGAAGGGAGTTCCACAGACTAACAATGCACTGGGTGAAAAAATATTTTCTTTTGTCTGTTCTTACTCTCCCTAACTAAATCTCTCATATCAGCACCATCTTCGTAGCCAGTCATTCTCCTGAAGTATTTTCCTTCCCCTTTCTCTTCCTTGTCTGTGTACTGATAGGATGGGAAAAAAGATAATCAGTGCACCAAAATCTTTGAGTTCCTTCTCAGAGCTGATGTGATTTCTTCATAGCTCCCCTTGGCTGTGTCATTACTTCCCATGTGGAAGAGAAGAAGCATATGTGTACTGTATCTGTGAATTTGACAAAAGATGGCAGTCCTTCTAACACATGTTTAAGTTTCAGTCCCACACAGTAGGGAGTCTCCTACTACAAGTAACTTGTCTCATCTTTTTGCAGGGTATGTATTCAGTGGCTGTGTTTTGCTGAGCTTCAGCCTTTCTCATGTCTTCCTGAGGTGTCTCCTCTACATTCTGTTTGGCAGACTGTTCTTCAAGAATCAGTGGTTTTGCCGTTGCACTGGGGAAGAGTGTCTCTCCTTTTGTTCCTGACAGTGACACTCTTCCATGATGCTTCCTTCACTAGATTTGTTCTATCCTCAGCAATCCACTGCTTTATGTTACTATTCCTCTACTGCCAGTGCCCCCATGATTGCTGCTGCTGCTGATAAAGAGTTCTGTCTATGCACTCTTCATCTTCTTTATTAGCCTTAAGCCTGGTCATTCCATCCTCAAGTATCTTCACTTTTACTTCCAAAAGTGCCACCAGTTTTCACTTGCTGCATATGTATATTCTGTTGTTCTCTGACACAAACACAAACACTGCACAACTTTCAGATCACCACCACTGAAGTGTCTGTTCCCTCCATAATCCCTATTACCATTTGCCTTTCTTCTCTTTGTCCCTTTCCTTTGTCTTGTCTGCCGTAAAGGCTGCTGAGAAAACCCACTGTCCCACATCAAACTCCTGTTTGCATGCCATGTGCATTTGCTCACTCCTATTCACTTTTCCCTGAAGTCTACAAGGGCGCTACTGCATGGCTGAATAATCAGAAATAAAAAGGGGACATTTTATTTCCTGCTTATGGTCATGTGACTTTTATTCTGTTTTCTCTGTCTGCACTTTCACACCATTTCCGAAGCATATAAACTGGATTTATTGTCTGCAAGTATCGGGCAACAATTAATCTTCCACAGTGAAGAGATAGCCATCTTTCATAAGATCTGTCTTCTTGTCCTTGACTGTAGACTACATAGCCCATCTAGTCCACCATCAAGGGGAGCCATCACTAGTGAGCCCAGCAAGATGGGTTACCTAGTCCACAGTCAAGGGAGAGCCATCCTTCATGAGCAAAACAAGATCAGTTATCTAGTCCACAATCAAGGGAGAGGCAACCTTCATAAGTTACACAAGATAGGTTCATAAGTGCATGGAGACAGCTTTTACGAGAGACAGCTCTCCCTTGAATGTGGACTAGGTAACCCATCTTGCTGGGCTTATAAAGATTGGCTCTCCCTTGACTGTGGACTAGATAACCCATCTTTCTGGGCTTACAAAGGTTGGCTGTTCCTTGACTGTGGATTAGATAACCAATCTTGCTGGGCTCATGAGGGATGGTTCTCCCTTGATTGTAGACTAGGTAACCCATCTCACTGGGCTTACAAAGTTTGGCTCTCCCCTGACTGTGGACTAGGTAACCCATCTTGCTGGGCTTATGAAAGATGGTTTGACTATGGACTAGATAACCCATCTTGCTGAGCTTACAAAGGTTGGCTTTCCCTTGATTGTCTACTCAATAATACCAAAGATAAGTTGCATGGAGTGAGGGAAAGCACAGGAATATAGCATTTACCACTGTCCCCAGAAGAATTGTCAGTGTTACAGCTTAGGAACAAAAGGACAAAAAAGTCCCATGGGGGTCAGCCTTGACTCTTTTGTTCTGCTGAAGTTGCTCTATTGTCTCTTTGTCTCTCTTTTAAGGCATACATCATGTGGACAGTTCAGTATACCCCGCTCCTTTAAAGGGATTTTAGAGCAACTAAAACCTGGTACGGTAGCAGCCTAAGTTTTATTTATTTATTTATTTATTTATTTATTTATTTATTTATTTATTT
>JAHTLZ010000108.1:2984-67367 GCA_023846285.1 Phrynocephalus versicolor
AGAGAGAGAGAGAGAGAGAGAGAGAGAGAGAGAGAGAGAGAGAGAGATATTACTGGGGTGTAAAGGGAGGAGGAGGAGGAGGAGGAGGAGGAGGAAGAGGAGGATCTTCCCGGACGCCCGTGCGCGCTCCGCCGGGCCAGCCCTCCTGCGCTGCTGGGCTGGATCCTGGTAAGGAGGCCGCTTGGGGCAAGTGGCTGGGGGTGGGGGGTGGGGGGTTAGGGTTAGGCTCTCCCCGTCCTTTCGGGATTTCCCCTCCCCCACCCGCCTCTTACCGCCGCCGCCGTGGATGCTTGAGGGGACGGGGGTGTGTGACCTGAGGCGGGGGGTGCACGCTGGGAATCCCCCCTGCCCGCCTCCCGCCTTTCCCCTCCACTCCCCACTGCACGCTCTTCTCGGCGCGGGGGAGGGGGCTTGAGTCGGTGGGCTCCCAGCCCCCTCAGGGATGGGACCAGGACTGCCATGGCGGGAGGAGGGGGAGGGTGTCTCTCTCTCTCTCTCATTACTTGACTATGCATTGGAACGGATTAAATCCACTTCCAATGCATTCCTATGGGAAATTAGGGTTTGTACAAAGGAAAACTTGTATAACGTAATTTAATTCGGAACGAATTAATTACGTTATACAAGGTACCACTGTACCTTGCTACTGAGGTGCAGTGGATAGAGTGTTGGGATAGGACTCAGGAGGACTGGGTTTGAATCATCACTCAGCCATGTAAACTCACAGGGAACGGGTAAAACCACTCCTTAAATGCCTCACTTCCCATTAAAGCCTCTTAGGGCCACAATAAATCAGTTTCAACTTGGCTGCACATAACAACAAATAACCCTAGGCAGGTCTACATGGAATCTGAAGCAAATCTTACAAAATTTAATAGGCTTATTTGAAGGTGTGTACAGGATTTCAATCTGAATTTAACATACAGTGGTACTTCAGATAACGAATTTAATTCATTCTCTGAGACAATGCGTTATCTGGAAAAATACATTATCCGAAATGCGGTTTTCCATTTAATTGAATGGGAAACCGATTAATCCATTCTGGAGGTCTGAAAAAGGCAAAAAAGATGGGATTTTTTTCAGACCTCTTTATAAAGTGTACTTTAAAGGCATGCAGTGCTGGAACACCATCCAACACCCCCCTGTAGTGCAATGCAAACATGGAGGAATTAAACCAGCAAGCTTAGCTCAGCCTTTTCCCACCCAAAGTGTAAAGGGGGGGGGGTGATATCCAAACAGAAACAGAAACAGAAACAGCAAGTAAATTCCAGCCTGTTTTTGCCTCCAGATCAATGAAGAAAACTTGCAAACACGGAGAAAATGAATCAGCAAGTCTAGCTCAGCCTTCTCCCTCCCAAAATACAAAGGGGAAAAAATCCAGAGAAACACAAGCAGCAAGTAAAATCCAGCCCATTTTTACAATGGAGAAAGCTTGCAAACACAGAGAAAATGAAACCAGCCTAGTCCAGCCTTTTCCCACCCAAAGTGCAAAGGAGGGGGATCCAAACAGAAACATAGGCAGCAAGTAAAATCCAGCCAGCTTTTGCCTCCAGAACAATGGAGAAAGCTTGCAGAAATGGAGAAAATGAAAGCAGCAAGCCTAGCTCAGCCTTTTCCCGCCCAAAAGTGCAAAGGGAAACAAAAAAAAAATCCACAGACAAATATAAACATGAAACCAGCAAGCCTAGCCCAGTCTTTTCCTGCCCAAAGTGCAAAGAAAAGCAGTGCAAAGATAAATAAAATCTAGCTCCCTACCTTTCCAAGTCCAGATCCCTCAGCAAAAAAATGTCCAGAAGGCCTCCAAAACACAATGAAAAAAATGTTCTAACTCCTTCCTCCCCTTCACAAACCACAGGGGCTGCAATGCATCCTGGGTACACTTTTTTGCAAGGCATTTTGAAACATTTGTTATGTGAGGCAGCCCATATACCTGGAAATTTCCATTGGTTACCCGGTTTTTTTTTATTAGGGGCATTCATTATCTGAGGTATTACTGTATTTTCCTGTCTATAAGATGCCCCCATGTATAAAGGACTCCCCACATTTCCATTCCAAAATTACAGTATAGTAACCACAGAGTTCTGTCCTTGACTTACTTCCATGTATAAGATTAAGTTAACCTCAGTTTTTAAACTAAAAATAACAATTTTACACAAAAATATAGTCTTATACATGAAAAAAATATTGTTCTACTAAAGATACAAAAACACTGAACTAAATGTAGAGTTATCTGGAGTTGTTATGGCAACTGAACGTCTTTTCTTGTGTAATCAAAGCATTTCACTTCTCATCCAAGTAGCTTCATCATGTAGAGTTCTTTTGTACTTAAGCCTTCCCAGGTTCTCTTACATATAAACAGAATATGTACATGCGTGTAGATCTGCAGAATATGTATATGCACGTACTAGAGTAAAAGAATATTGTTCAAACCTTGGTTGCTTAAATACTGTATGTGAATTTTTGTCTCCAGATTTCCAATATGTCAATTTGTTCTCTGTCAATGTTCACATAAATATTTGATCATTCAAGTATTTTTATCTGCTACATTGTTCAAGAGGAATATTCAGTAACAAAAACACTGCTGTCCTTTTTAGCAAATATATACATTACTATAATAATTTCTGAAGACATGCAATTGATTTTAAATTGGCATTTTTTTCACCCTTATTCTTCCCAGTTGAATCATGTAATTACATTTTTGCATGCTTTACCTTGCATCTTCCACAGAACATAATATGGGAAAATCCCATTCCAGAAAATCAGTCCCTTCATACTCTAAATATATCTAGAGAAAGAGAAGATAATTTAGGGTCACTGGTATCTAGCAAAGTCTAAATACTGTGTTCTAATTGATTTATTTGTTTAAAATATGTGTATCCAGACCCTTAGTATAAAGGATATCCAAACAACTTATATCTTAATTTTAAAAATATCAGTTCCTGTGCTGATATTTATAGTGTGTAAGACAGTACAGAAAAAGAAAGCAGAACAAAGAGGAGAAAAAAAATAAACTGAAGAATCCGTTCTTCAAGTCATAGAATTATTATGAAAACCAGCAGGGAAAACAAGAGTTAGGTGAAGGGATAAGCCATAAAGGACGGACCTCTCTGCAGAGCCAAGGGCATGGCCCTGCTTCTATGTTGTGGCCTGAGACACTTTCAAGGTACATGTGAGGGTTCTTTCATCTCCCAGGCCAGTTCTCGCCTGATCTCACTTACAGTTATATTCCCGGGCTTCACGCTCTCCCCAGTAGGAGCAGCCTTGGCAATGAGCACGTCTTCTGTACTTCTCAGCCTCAGGTCGGGGCATCATCATCTGTTCCCAGTTGCCAGTCCATGGGTTTTCCATCCAAACCTACTCCCAATCTGGGGGTACGACATGCGGTTTCCCCTTTTTACACTGCCCAAACCCCACCTCCACTATAGCTGATTGGTCCGGGTTTCCCGCCTCAACCATTTTCTTTCCCGCCTTTTCTGGTTCCTTCTCTACCTTAACCGGCTCTGCTTTGCCCGGGGCCTTAGCCTTCCCCTCCTCCGCCTCCTTCTCCGGTATCTTCAGTGACTCCTTAAACAGTTTCCACAGCATTTCACGCTCGTGTGCTTCTCTGTCTTGAGCAGCTCCATGTTCCTTCCTCAGCCTTTGCTTGTTCAACCATTCTTCCCTCTCCTTTTCCCATGGTGCAGGGGTCACTCTCCTGCTCACAGCCCCTCCAGGGTGACTTTCCCCACAGTACAGTAGGACCCCTGTATCCATAGTCTCAAAATATCATACATAGCATTGTTAAAATGCATGTTAAAACATTTTTCTCATCTCACCCCCTTCAGTCTACTACGGGGGTCCTCAAACTTTTAAAACATGGGGCCAGTTCACTGTCCTTCAGACACTGTTGGGGGCTGGACTATAGTTTGAAAAAATACGAACAAATTCCTATGCACACTGCACATATATTTTTGTAGTGCACAAAAAAACAGGAAAAAGAATGCAATATTTAAAATGAAGAACAACTGTAATCAACATAAACAAATAATATTTCAATGGGAAGTATGGGCCAGCTTTTGGCTAATGAGATGGTCAATATCCAGTTCCATATTTCTCACAGCTAGCCGTAGCAAGTGATGCAAGGGTTCATCAGTTAGTTTGGATCTGATTGGAAATCTCAGATATTTAATTCGGGGGAAAGTCTGCTCACAGACATAGGCATACCTGTCAAGTTTTTCCCGGAGCCAGCCAGGACGGGAGGAGGGACGCTTAATGCATGCGCCCACACACAAACACAAAAAAAGTCATCACACTTGCGCTGTCCACCTCCTCCAAGCAGTGAGTGTGTCTGGCTCCCTCCACAGCATGGCAGCCAAGTAAACACCTTCTTCTCCACCCCCTCCCCCTGCAGAAGCCCCCTGCCAACCCCCAATTACCCTCCCCATAGCCACCTCCCCCCCCCAGAGAGGGAGGGAAGGAGGCAGGTAGATATGCAATGCAGGCAGGGCAACAGTGCCCTCCGACAGGGTGACCAGCCCAATGACGCCACTGCCACCATGGCAGGAGCCGCCTGGTCCTCACACATCTTGGGAGGGAGCATCCCCTGGCGGGCAGGCCCAGTCGACTCCTCCTCACTGCTGCTGTCACTGGGAAAGGATGAGGAAGAAGAGGAGGAGAGCAGCAGCAGCAGCAGAAGGAACAGGAGGAGGAGGAGGAGGAGGCTTGGAGGGCTGCCGCTACTCCGGAGGGCATGGGCGAGGTATTACAGCCCTGCAGGGGAAGAGGCCCGGTGGTGGTGGTCCCTGGGCTAGGCTGGGCTCCATTCAGCTCAGCGGCACTCCACTGCTCGCCCACCCACCCGCCTGCTTGCTCCAATCCCGCTGGCCAGGTGCAGCCTCTCTGGTGTGCATTCCAATATTAAATTGTAGCAGCAGGAGACATGGTTACCATCAGCCCTCCTGAAAAGCTGTCTTGAGGTTTATCTCCTGGCAGCTATTCTATCAGGGTATACCACAGAGAGGGAAGGTAAGCACAGCCACCAGTAAGCTATAGTTCAGTAAAACTGACAGACTGTCTCACTGCATGACTCTTTTGATTTATCTTCTTATGAGAAAGTGCAGTGATGAAACAGAATATTGAAAGGTTGCAAAGCTGCTATAGCTATACTGTCCTCTTTCACAACGATTCATTGGATCTGAGGAATCCTTAAACACAAGGTCTATGCTGGGATATGGCTTGACTAGATGATGCACTGGTTATAGTTTATTAATACAATGTGAGGAAATGCCATCCTGTTGGTGTCACATGCTTCTGAGGTTCACTCAGCAGCCGTTTGGAGCATGGCATTTATTGTGATGACACACACTACCTGAAATATTTTCCCCTGCTATTAGGCATACTCTGACAATTACTATTTTAGGAGCACGTTGAAGACTTGCTTATGGATTTCCAGCTGTAGTTCAACTTGTCTTGTATATTATTTTATACTGCATGACTTGTGTCTTTGGGACACAGTTTTGTAATCTTCGGAAATGTGCTTTATAAGTTTCCCTACATAAATTAAGAATTTAAAGAGCTTGACACAGGAGAGGGGATCTTGAGCTGGACCTTGTTGCAGATCAGCTGAACTCATAGTCAGCTGCCATATCATAGTTTCTGAAAAATAATTACTACGTCCCAAACCAGTGTATCAACTTAGGATGTAAAATTAAAAGCCCACAAACCATATCAAAATCTAAACATTAAGTACTTACAGTAGTTCTTGTGGTGAATAGAATATAGCTTCCCATTCTAGTTCTGTACCTGTAAATATTTGTAAAACCAAGACAATTAACCAAGGCAAATGTAACAGAAGGTTGTCTCATGATTTAAACATATAAAATATAGTGTGTATGTACTTTGAGGTGGCTTTTAACTGAAGTGTCTTGGTTTCAGCTGCAGATGTGAAGATTTTCAGGAGAGCCCCTTTCAAAGCAACCAACAGTTGCACAGGCCTGATAACAGGGAGATAGTAGAAGACTTCTTCCTGTGGCTCCCAGCCTGTAGAATGCTCTCCCTTTTGAGTTGTGATCAGTTTCCACTTACTGTATATACTCGAATATAAGCCTAGTTTTTCAGCCTTAATTTTGGGCTGAAAAAAAGGGGTCCTCGACTTATATGCGGGACAATACTTTTAGCCACTGAGGCAAGTACTTGGGTCGGTGGCTAAAAGTCATTTTAAACATTGTGTGCCGCTTCTCATGACCCCTCTCTGCATCACAGGGGAGCGGTGCACGATGTTTAAAATAACTTTTAGCCACCGACCCAAGCACTTGCATCAGTGGCTAAAAGTCATTTTAAACATCACACACCACTCCCCCAGCTCACAAAGGAGGAGCTGCCAAGGCCCTACTGCATTTCCCACCCTAGACTTATACTCGAGTCAATACATTTCCCCAGTTTTGGGGGGTTAAATTAGGGGCCTCCACTCATACTCGGGTCGACTTATACTTGAGTATATATGGTAGTTTGCTCCAAGAGGTTGTGAAACACATATTTTAAATGGGCATTTAATGGTTAAATTGCCCTGCTATGTTCTGTTCACTTTATGCCCTTAGTTGATTTTAATGGTTTCTATGATGGGAGTCTCTGTATTTTATGTGTGTGGGTGGTTCAAAATAGGGGTTATGTACTGTATTTTCATTCTTTTATGAAGATTGGAGGGGTTTTTTTGTAAACTAAAAATACAAACCAGTGACATTAAAGGGAAAAAGATTTAAAAAAGATAACTAAAGAAAACTTCAAAAAACAAAACACCCCAACTTAAACAATATAGTGATACATAGTGTGATCTTCTTCACTGAGATCACCTGGAGATATAACTAATTTCCCCTCCGATTACAGAGTCCCTTTCTCTTTCAGAATTGCATTGATTCTTATGAAGGAACACAACCCTTATTATTTATTATTATTATTTTTTGAATGTTTTACCCCACCTTTCTCCTTGTAAATGATCCAAAGCAGCTACAACATTAAAAGACAATATATAAAGTTGGAGATAGTGTATACCATATTTGTTGACACATTA
Source organism: Phrynocephalus versicolor (assembly GCA_023846285.1). Classification (NCBI taxonomy): domain Eukaryota; kingdom Metazoa; phylum Chordata; class Lepidosauria; order Squamata; family Agamidae; genus Phrynocephalus; species Phrynocephalus versicolor. The sequence continues at coordinate 10,030 of JAHTLZ010000108.1, forward strand.
AATACGATATTTAAAGTTTAGAACAATGAGTGTGAAGAGTCACCATAAATTGAAATATATCCCAACATATCAATAAAAACATCCTTGTTTATCAGCACCCTCCTTTAATTAAACATTATATGTTAACGTCAGTAATAGCTATATTCTAAACTTTTTAAAAACATTCATAATTGAGAATCATGTTTATGTTCCAGTTCCTTGCTACTATTAATCTTGTGACTATTAGGTTTGGAATACAATAACTTCTTCTATTGCCCAACTCCATTGCTTCTTATCAAATATTGTTGAGAGCTATTTTACAGCAAACCTGTGTATTTATCTCAATTATTTTATTTCCTCAAAAATCATCCACCAAATATTTCACTAGATTCTCACAATATATGGCAATTGCAAGATGCCTTCAGCTCTACTTTATCATGGAACAATTTGTGAAGTGCAAAAATTTAAAATAATATTTGCTTTAATATTTGCCACCATGCTTCCTCACAAAACTAGTTACTAGCTGTATTTTTATATGTAGGTGTCTGCCATGTATTTAGACATCTGTCTTTCTTTTTCTTAACATTTGTCCCACTTTGTGGTAGGGTCCACAGCATTTGTATTTAGAAATCTGTGCAGACACTATTTTAAGGTTCCACTCATACAAAGTTATTTCCTGTGTACACTTATTACCACAGAACTTTTTACAAATCAAACCACAGTACCTTTAAGTACAAAAATACAATGCAATGATTGGCCATAAGAAACAATTATGTCATCATAGCAAACATACCGTAAAATCAACATGCAGGTACAATGGTACCTCTTAAAATGAATTTAATTCGTTCCATGGGTCAATTTGTTTTAAGAAAATTTTGTCTTACAAGACGGTTTCCCATAGGAATGCATTTAAAATTGATTAATCTGTTCCAGAGGCTATGGTTTGCTTCGTTTTATAAAACATTTGTCTTCTGAAACGCGGTGATGAGACAATACAAAATGAAACAAGATATAGTGCTGTAAAGTGAGACTACCATGTTGGAAAGAGCTTTGTCAGCTACTGAGGACAAGGTGGAATAGTGCTGTCGCTAACAACACAACTATATTAAAGCCAAAATGACATCTATCTGCTGATGTGTGCAGAAATGAAAAGAAAATTTGATGCTGCACCATACATACAATTGGAACATGGACTGTGAAAAATATGGATCAAGGTTAAATGAAAATTGTAAAGCAAGAAAAGGAGCATTTTAAAACTGCAGTATTTGGTGTGTGCAATCTAAAGTGGACTGAAATGGGATATTTTCTTCAGTCAAACAACTACGAAGTATTTTACTATGGAAATGGCAAACCCAGATGACATGGAGTGTATCTAATACTGAGACAAGATGTAGCAGATATAGTTAGGAACTATAATGTGAAGGTTGATGAAATAATATCATTCCATCAGTCATTAATCACTACAGTAATCCCCCGTCTATCACAGGGGGTTAGGGACCCAACCTGACCCACAATAATAAAAAATATGTGATATGTGAATGTTGGGTTGGTCAGGACTGGGGGGCCTATCTGGGGCCTCCTACACTTATCTGAGGCCTGGCACTGCCCCGAACAGGCCTCCGACAGGCTTCTTGGCCCTGTCGGAGGCCACAGAAGTAGTTTTGTGTGATCCGGAAGTGACTTCTGGATTGCTGGAAACCACTTCTGAGACCGCCAACAGGCCTAGGAAACCCGTCAGAGGCTGTTTGGTGCAGCACCAGGCCTGGGGTAAGTGCGGGAGGCCTCAAACAGGCCCAAGCAGTTTACCTCAGGGGGCCTTTGTTTCATATATTGCAGTCCTGTGATATACCGGGACTGCAGTATATGAAACGTGAAATGGCAGTGGATGACTGTATCATTCAAATCTATGCTACAACTACAGATGCCTAAGAAGATGAATTGAAAGCTTTAATACAAACATCAAAAAGGAAATTGATGACACACCAGAACAAAACACACTAATAATTATAAGTGATTGAAACACTTTCCTACTTTGAAAAGTAGCAAACAAAGCAGAAGAAAACATAAGAACATAAGAAGAGCCATGCTGGATCAGGCCAAAGGCCCATCTAGTTCACCTTCCTGTATCTCACAGTGGCCCCACCAAATGCGTCTGGAAGTATACAATACTAGATCCCTATCTCCTGATACCACTCCCCTGCATCTGGCCCTTGAAGTACCCTGGTTTTAAGCCTGGAGATTACACATCTCCATCATGGTTTGTAACCTATGATGGACTTTTCCTCCAGGAATCTGTCCAATCCCCTTTTGAAGGCATCCAGGCCAGATGCCATCACCACCTCCTGTGGCAGGGACAGTTTGGCCTAGGAGTCAAAGGGCGCTACCGCACAGCTGAAAAATCAGGAATAAAAAGGGAACACGTTGTTCCCTGCTTCAGCCCATGTGGCATTTATTCCGAAAAAAGTGTCCGCATCAAGTTGTGAAACATATAAGCTGGATTTAAAAATGCCTGAAGAAACCACAAGATGGCAGTGCCACCCATTTATGCTGACTCCTCCAAAAAGTACTGCCCTGGACCATGTCGTTTCCTCCTCCTCCCTCAGGGCATGCTTCCATTGCTTTTTAGAGGAAGAATATATAAAGTAGAAAAAAAATTGTGATGGGAAAAATGGAACTAGTGGAAGTAAAAGTGGGAATTAATCAATACTCTCCAAGCAGAGGAGAAGGCTTTTATGATCACCCTTTGGTTATGAGCGGCCAACCAATTATAAATCAACCATCTCTCAATCTATCTATGAGAGGAATTATTGTTCAGTTGAAGGAGGGTTCTAATCAAATTCCCACGTTTCCTGTTTGGAAATTTCTTCATGGATAGTCCTGCATAGTTCAGTGTTTTAGTTCTCTGGAGGTTTGGAGTTTGATTAACCCACTAGGTCTCCCTGGCAGGTACTGGACTGGATGAACTCTTTGAGCCCTATTTTTGATGTGGAAGATTTATTCTCAAAGAGAGTGATCAAGAGCCATTAACATTGCAAAAGACCTGCTCCTTTCAGGATGATGTGCCCAAATCCAGCATTTTCCCCCAAGGTGGCGGCAATGGGGAGCAAGCAAGCAATACCTACATATCCATCCATCCATCCATCCATCCATCCACCATTCTATCAAGATCAATTCATTTTCAGTCACAAGAAGGGTTTTATTCAAATTCTCACACATTTGCCTGTGTGGAAATTTCTTCCTGGATAGTCCTGCATAGTTGTGTTTTAGTTCTCTGAAAGTTTGGAGTTCGATTCACCCACTATAACATGGTATATAGATCAGTGGTGGCGAACCTTCAGCACTCCAGATGTTTTGGACCACAACTCCCACAGTCCTTTGTCATTGGCAACACAGGCTTGGAATTCTGGGAGTTGTGGTCCAAAACATCTGGAGGGCCAAAGTTTGGACAACCCTGCTTTAGGGTGTTTGAGAACTTGTGCTGAAGGTATGCCATCACTGATATAGATCAAAGCAAAAACAAAAAGTAAAAAGTGACAGAAGTAGGGTCAGAATCCTAAATACAGTTTTCAGCAAATATCACAGGGAGACAAAGAAAACTATGAAAACTGCCAGTGCTGAGAAATAAGAGAGAACACTGGGGAAAAACAAGACATAGTATCTCAGAAGAAATAAAAAGGAAATTTAAACGGTTACGAATGCTGAAAGATCAACAGGGAAATATGCTGACCAACTTACAGGTGAAACTCGAAAAAGTAGAACATTATACAATATTTATTTCAGTAAGTCAACTCAAAAGGTAAAATTAATATATGAGACAGACTTATTAAATGTGAAGCAAGATACGTCAAGCCCTACTTTGGTATAACTGTGATGATTATGACATACAGCTTATGAAAACCCCGAATTCACAATCTCAGAAAATTAGATTAAATGACATCAATAACACAAGGATTGGAAACAGAACAATATCGGACCTCTGAAGAGTATAACCGTGCATATTTATTTATTTGTTTGTTTGTTTGTTTCATTTTTATACTGCACCATTTTCCTTCAGGAACTCTAGGTGGTTTACAGAATAAAAAGATAAAAACAAGATAAAAATAGCAACATAAACAAGAAAGAGGGGGAAAACCTTCAGCAAGATGCAGCAGGACATACTAACAAACCGAAGGAGAAAAAATGAGAAAAAAATTAGAGCAGAAATGGATAAATTGAAATAAAATTAAAGGTCGCTATATGCCTCCTTAAAAAGCAAGGTTTTCAAAGCTTTTTTGAAGGTGGGCAGGGACTGTGCAAGGCGCAGCTCATTTGGTAGGTGGTTCCATAACGAGGGGCCACAACAGAGAAGGCGTGTAACCGACCTCTGCGCCTCCCTAGGAGTGGCCACCCTAAGTGAGCGTGCCTGCGACATTCGAGTGGGCCTGGCCTCAGTTGACCTCTGGGAGATAGCTCTGACAGGTATTCAGGAACCAAGCTGTGGAGGGTTTTGAAAACCAAAACCAGGACCTTACGATAATTCCGTTGAGAAAAGTGAATGTACTCAGTAATTGGTTTGTGCCCCTTTTGCATCAATTACTGCTTCAATGTGGCATGGCATGGATAGAGCTATAAAACTTCTAGAAATGTTGAAGATTGGGGAAAAACCCTCCTCCCCCTTTTTTTTTGGGGGGGGGAACAGAATTTTTCAGAAAAATTTAAAAAAATCCACCCCTTTTACAGCTTGAAAGTCATTCTGTTACTTTAGGTACATAACATATGACTATGGACAATCTGACTTGGCATAAAATTATCACAACTAGCATATTAAAATATAGTGTATCCGAACAATCATTAGAAACACAATTTACTTTTTAAATAATATTTGTAATTGTAACAAATGTAATAACAATCTTCTGAACAAAAAACCCTCTACAAAACAATGTATAAAAATCCAGAATTAACCATTCATATTTCCTCTCCACAGTACTGTATTAAATAAAAACAAAATAAAAACCTCATTCTAATAAAATTAATTGAAGGGAGGAAATGTATAGAAGGAAGCGTGACTAAATTTCAATGAATGGGCATGAAATTTAATCAGAATCATTTTTGTTCCTCTGTAATTTCTTCTGGTGCTTTGAGGCCTAGTGAAGAGGATAGAAAAGAACCAAACACACCCACCCACATCCAACTTTTTTTTTAATCTGTACCTTTTGGGGCTTTCCCTCCTTATGGTGGGTGTCAATTATGGTTTTCTGCACAATTGTCAGGTAAGCGGTCTTTCCCATGATTCTGATTTCTACTGAACCAGTCTGAAAGACCATTAAGGCTCAGGAACCTTTTGCACGTGTTATGGATTCATTAGCTGAATAGAGTGGGACACTTTGAGACTAGAAGATCGAACCTTTTCACACTATTCTAATTTTCTGAGATTGTGAATTTGGGGTTTTCATAAACTGTATGTCAGAATGATCACAATCATACCAAAGTATGGCTTTACATGTAATGAGTCTATCTGACTTACTGAAAGAAATGAACATTTGCACGATATTCCAATATTTTGAGTTTCACCTGTAAAATAGACAGTGCAAACAATAAACAGTACTGAAGACCTTCCTATACAGAAAAACTACAAGGTTAACAGATTCCTTTGAAGCCAATGATGAAGGAACCACAGTATTGGAAAGTAAAGTACTGTAACAGCTATTGTGGGAAGAAGTAAATTTTCAGAGGTACAGTAGATGGAATATCGATAAAATTATTCCAAGCTATACAGAGGCTGAAATCTGTCAAAATCCTAACAAGAACATTGTGGCAAAGACGGAGGGGTGGGGAACGCCCTGGGCTGGAAATCTGCGATGTACATTTCAATCCCCAAGAAAGAAGACGCAAAAGGACAGCAGTTAACTAGAGCGGCATTGCATTAATTTCCTATGCAAGCAAAGTTGATACTCAAGGTGTGGCAGCAGGCCTTTTACTGCTATAGGGAGTGAGATGCCGCTGACAATTCAGGCTGGGTGCTGAGAAGAAAGAGGCGCTCAGGATCATGTTGTAAATACACGCTGCCTGCTCGAGCACCACCAAAGAATTCCAGGAGATCCCTCTTCAGTAGGATTTCTCGACTTCAGTAAAGCCTTTGGCGGGATGTATCTCTTGAGAAGGCACGGGTTGTTCGGAAAGAAAGGGGTGTGCAGAACCACTTGATTTTTCTCATTTACTGAATAAACCATAGAGAGATCTAAGAGGAATTTTTGGGGAGACTTGATCCGCAAAATGCCACATTTCTTTAAGGTGCCACAACGGTTTTGTCTTCATTCCCCCCCTCCCATTTTGTTTTCATTGTTTGTCCAGATATCCCGGCAGAGAGACTATCAGATCTACCTCAAACCATGACCTTCAGGTATAAAGCCCTTCCCACCTCCGCTCTCCGACCCACTTTCCCGCCTTTTTCCGGCCCACTCCAGGTTCCAACTCGCTAAGCTCCCAAGATCCCCGGTTGAATGAATGAATGTTTATTTACGGTTATTAACCAAATAACACATAACAAGATCTCTGGGGTGGCTCCCGCACCTCCACACTGCCCAACATCCGCTCAACCAGAAGAACCACCAGGAGCCGCTGAGTAGTACGAGCCGGAACAAAGAGCCCGCCATGGCTGCCGCCCGATCAACGGATCCAAACCGCCCTCAGCAACCGACGACCCCGACCTCGCGCGCCTCCCCGCCTCGCGCTCCCTGCGGCCTTGATGGCTACGGCAGCTCCTCTTCTATTCACCAACTAGAATTCCCCGCCCGCTCATCCCCCCCACCACGTCACTCCAAGGTGAGAACTACATTTCCCAAGACGCCTCGCAGCCAATCGGCAAAAGCCCACCCGAAAGAAACCGCGCGACTCCCTGGGAAAGGTAGTTTTCTATATAGGGGCATGAAGCGGCGAGCCTTCTCCCTTCTCTCTCTCTCTCTCTCTCTCTATGCAGATCTGGAGGCGGGTCTCCCAACTGCGTCAGCCAAGGATGTCGGCGGAGGAGCCAATCGGCGGCGGCCGCTGCAGGATGCGGCAACGGTCTCTTCTGCAGGAGAAGGCGGGGAAGGAATTGCCGGCGGGGTCGGGCGCGCCGCTTCCTTCCTTGCCTTGCCTCTCTCTCGCATGCATCCATCTCTGGAGCCCCAGGGGGACCACCTTCTTCTTCTTCGCCGCCGCCGCCTGCGGGAGCCATGTCTGAGAGCGGCTCCTCGTCCTCCCCCGCCATCCCCAACGGCGGCGGCGGCGCCTCCTCCTCCCGGCAAGCCGGCAACAAAGTGACCGTCGTCCTGGGCGCCCAGTGGGGGGACGAAGGCAAAGGCAAAGTGGTGGATCTGCTGGCGCAAGACGCGGACATCGTCTGCAGGTGCCAGGTGAGCCAAGCCCCGGCGGGCCCATGGCGGCGGCGGCGGTGGAGGAGGAGGAGTCACCTTGAACTTCCCGGAGGCGCTTCCCGGGCGGGCGGGTGGAAGGAGGGGGGATGCCTTTTGGGGGGGGGCCTTTCCCGCGTGGGTCTCTGGGGTGACTGCCGCGCTCCCCTTCTTCAGCGCCGCTTATGAACCGCCGCCCGAGGCAGGGCTCCTGAAGCGGCCGTTAGCCATGAGGCGGGCGGAGGTTGCCTCTTTCGGGTGTGGCGGTGGGTGTGGGTGGGTGTTTCCTCCTCGTATTCGCGGCGGGCCCTCTTTCCTCCTCCTCACGGTTGCTCCGCTGAGGTGCGGGAACCGCCGCGGGGTTGCTTCTCCTCTTCCGCCAGGGCCTCTCCCGCCCGCGCCCCCTTCTTCTTCTTCCTCCTCCTCCTCCTCCTCCTCCCTGCGAAGCCATTCCGGCCATTTCCCGCCTGAGGAGAATCGCCCGTCGGCCGCCTCTCCCGTAGCATTTCCCTTGTGGGGATTTACACACACATACACACACCCCACACCCTCAGGCGTAAGGTGAGGCCAACCTTGTTGTAGGGCAGGCAAGGCGGAGAGAGGGAAATGGTGGCCTGCGAGGCCTCTCCTGCCCTCTCTTCCTCTGGTCTCAGTGCCTTGGCGGGAGAAGGACCTCCACCTCCCTTCAGGTATTCGGTCCCTCTTGTACATGGTCAAAATACTAGGAAGAAAGATTATTGTGTGTGTGTGTGTGTGTGTGTCCCCTCCACAAAGTGCAAGCACCTGTGTGATTTGTTCCTACTGTGGTGTACAAAATGTCGCATGAAGAAATCCCAGTCTCCTTTTGTTTATTATTTTACTGCTCCTGCACACTGATGGTGATATATGAATTGTACCTTCTGTAGTAAGATTCCAACTTTCGTTAAAAGTAATAATTAAAACACTTGGGGTTTTTTTGAAGAGATTTTTCCAGGAAATAAAAGTAAATAGGCAGAATCTATGGTGGCCATATAATATAAAACAAAATTGCTCCCCAATAATACGATGTGGGTACCAAAATACCTCCTGAACATGCTAAAGAAATGTAATTTTTTAAATCTAACAATTCCAGCTTCATCAGGGTGGTGCTCCAGAGAATGTTCTTGTTTTCAAGTATGCGGTTAAGAGAAGAAAAAAACCATTTAGGCGAAATTCCATCGCCAACTGCTTGAATCTTTGTACAGTATTCCTCTATACCAATGGTGGCGAACCTTTGGCACTCCAGATGTTTTGGACCACAATTCCAAGAATTCCCAGTTTGCATTGCCAGTGACAAAGGGTTGTGGGAGTTGTGGTCCAAAACATCTGGAGTAAGGAAGGTTCGCCACCACTGCTCTATACAGTCCTGTATAGTAAACAAGCTAGCATTGCAGAAGCATTCTTACGCACAGTATCCTAGACTGCTCATAAAATAGTAAAAGGGTTTCCATTCAATAAATAAATCTAGTAGTAGTAATCTTGAATCAGAAAAAAGGAGTAGAGGAAGACCACAAACTAGATGAATGGATGGTTTTAAAAGATCAGGACAAGGGTGGATTATAATAGCAGAGAACCTAAATTTGTGGAAGCAAAAAAAGGAGGGTTGAATCCAATGTTGGACTGCTAAAGAAAAAGAAGGTGACAGTTTTAAAGAACTCTGCTTAGGGCTCAAGTCCATGGCAGAACTGTATAGTTTGTTCTTGGTTGTTGAAATTGAAAACCCACATCACACATCAACATCTGGTTGGGAACACCCAGTACTTTTTTCTTCCACAAATCATGTAATTGTAAATCATTGGCACTATTTGTAAACATCTTTTTTCCAGTGCAGCTTTGAAGGATTATGGCTATAAAAGTTATTTGCAATTGAAGAATTTTAAGGTACTGCTAGCACTAGGAGCGGTTGTGTGCTGAGAAGATCTGTTAAGATTACGCTTGCATGTTTGCAGCCACCATTGAAGGCAAAGGAGAGGTACTCAGTTTTGTCAAATGGGTAAAGTATTGTGTTGTTTTAAAACTAGACTTGTAATGCATGTGTTTGACTCCAAATCTAATCCTGGAGAAACTTTTTTCTAAGCACAGAGCTCAGCTTGCTTGTTTTCAAACATCAGTATTCCTGTAACACTCGGAATTTAGAAGTAGTGAAGCCTGTTAGAGTAGGCTTATTGTAAACACCAAAGATTCAAAAATAAGAGGTTCAAAAGCAGTTTGCACTATTCTTGTCTTTTCTAGTACTAGTTGTCTTCTCATGTGCCTAAAATACAACAGCCTCATTTAGTCATTTTTGGTTCTACAGAGACTTCTAGACTACATTTTGAATGACTTGACATTTTCCCACCAGCTTTCCTCAATGGCTACCTGTTATATACTGTTGTAAGATGACCTAAAACACAAAGGCAGAAGATCAGCAGCTGCCTTGTGATTTGAATGTCTGCTAAGCACTCTAAAATTAAGAGGATTGATTCCCCCCTCTTCCAATTAGAAGTATTATTCAACTCCATATTCTACACTTTTCGTATAATTCCACATGCTTTTATTTATATACCTCTGGCATGATACAGATATACTCTGTCAAACACTAAAAGCTAGAAAAGTGAACATTGAGAAGTGTAACTTCTGCAACTCCACTTTTTCAGAGGAGAGAATGATATGCCATAGGTTTGGTATTCTAGAGTTTTATAGGAGTAAAATAGAATCTAAACCTTCTTAATCCTTTAACTAACCACATTCTCCCAGAATGAGCCATTAATTTCAACTGTCTTCAAATCCTTGTTGCCAGTGTGCAGTGTTAGACATTTGTGGGTGATTAGTTTTTCAGTTGCACAATTCAATAAGATATCACTATCTTTCTTTTTAAAAGATAATTGTTTTGTAATTCTAACACATTGTGTAATAAAGCTGTTGCTAATAATGGTATAATTGAACCTTTGCTTGCCTCAGCAAAGACTAAGGACTTCCATCAATGTTTTTGTTACATGCTAGCAATTTGCTTCTGATTTATGACAACATTATGAATAAGTGACTTCGAAAAAGTCCTGTCATTAACAGGTATGATTCAATCTTGTAAACTCACGGCCAGGACTTCCTTTATTAAATTAGTTCATCTGATGCTTGGTCGTGTTTTCCTGTTGCCTTCTACTTTTCCTAGTTTTTCCAGTGAGTGTTGTTGCCTAAAGTTCAACATAGTCAGTTTAGTAATTTTTTTATTCTAGAGTTTAGTTTTGACTTCAACCAACCCCCACCTTTTAGCAGTTCATGTTGTCTATGATGTTCTCCTTCAGTATTATGTGTTGAATGATTTGGGTTTTCTTGCATGAGTTTTTTTAACTGGCTAGCTTTTAAATCTGTATGTAGCAATTGGCAATAAGACATTATGGGTAGTCTTGGTGTTTTCTGGTTCCTTTTCTGGTTCCTTTTCTAGCTCCTTCATAGCTACCCTTCCAAGTCTCAGTCTTCTGATATATTGGCTGTTGTCTCTGTTTGGATTGGTGATTGAACCATGGTTTAAAATACAATTTCTTTTAACTATTAGAATTTCTTTTTCAGAATTTACATTTTCTAATTCCTCTATGGTTATTTCTATTTTTAAAGCTCAGTTTTAAGCTTTTGTTCTTCTTTGTTTTACCTTCCTTGGTTCTGTAGTTGCTTTAGTTTAGACATCTGTATGGATTGACATTCTATGTGGAGCTTTAGAATTTGAGTGTTTAGAAAAATCAGAGTTTGCTTCTACAGAGTTTGCTGTTTGCTTCTACAGAGAACATTTTTAAACCTGGCATATCAGAATATACAGTACTACCCTGACTTAAGAGCAGCTTGACTTAAGAGCAGAAAACTGTTGCCGTTTTAACTGCCGCCTTACAAATTTTAGATAGGGTCTGCTCGACTTACAAATATTATATTCATTTTTTATTTTTTAAACTTTTTTCACTTTTTTTGATAGGTACCCCCGACAAGAGTAGTTCGACTTAAGAGCATGCATTTGGAACGGGTTAAATTCATAAGTTGAGGTACCACCCAGATGATTGGTTGATAATGTAGATGTGTTTTAATTCTAGCTTTCAGAAGAATTCACAACAGATACAGGACTAATGTTATGTGTCCATTATAAAATTAGGAACCTAAGTCAATAACAAAAAGCATGTACAGTAGGACCCCCATATCCATGGGGAATTGGTTCTGGGCAACCCTGCAAATAAAGAAATCCACAGATAAAAACGAACATTGTTATCTAAGGGTGACAGCAGTGGTGGTAGGGTGTCGGAGGCAAAAGTGGTGGTGCCCATCCTTAGTGTCCTTCACACTGTCATGCCACCCAGGCCGCCTCTTCCTTCTTCTCATCGTGCTTACCCTGCCAGTGGCGAGCAGGTTGTGCCTGGAAGAGAAGCTATGCTGGGTTCAGGTGGGCCCACCGGCAGGAGGCGGCAGCAGAGGAAGAAGTGTGATTTATAGATAAACATAGCTGCAGTAATAGTGTGGCTTGTACTACCATGGCTGGTTATGCCTTTATACTTGTTTTGCAGCTTCTGTTTCTAACTTCCAATTAAATAAGATTGATTATATAGCAATGTGCAGGGTTGACCAGTAAAAAGGTTTAAGATTTAATTAACAGTTGTGGGTACTGCATGGTGGCTTTGTGTGCTCCTGTTGCAGATCTAGTTTGAATGTAACCATTCAATATTATCAGTTCATGCTGTGAGTAATATTCCACAGCCTTGGTGGCTCTTTATTTTCTGCTCTGCTGGTAGGAGTATTGTATATCATACTATCAAGAATTTCGGAGGTAGAATTTTTGAAAGGCTGCTAAAGCAAAATTTGATCTAAGATTTTTTTCCCTCTTAACTAGAATATAATTTTCTGCTTTCCTTCCTGTTCTAACAGATTAAACATCACTGTTGCTGTACTGACCCTTGGTGCAAAAATTCTAAACATCAATGTTGCACTGTTCTCCAGTCAATCACCTATGTTTTTCAGTAAATGCTTTCCTTTCTGCACCCCTTTTCTTACTTACGGTGTAGTGTATTCTGGCTGGATAGCTGAATGAGTTGGGTACCAGAGGCTCAGGAGTTCACTTCCCCACAGAGCCTTGGGAAAAAATACTGTACAGCTAGGTTCTGAGCATTAGTGACAAGGGAAATTAGGCCTTATTTTGGTACCCCAAACAAGCAAATAACATCTGCATATTGCAAGCTCATTTTTCAGCATTCTTTCGACACACCATTGCCTCTTGTCACTGATTTCAGTGTCCTCCATCATTTCATCTTCAGCTTTCATTGTATCTAGTGATTGTTGCTACTGGTTAGAGCTTTATTTGCCAACATTAGTGTGCTATACGTATTGGGCACCATCAATTGCTTTATGGTACTCAGTAGAGATAGCTTAAATGAGATAGGTTTATAACTCATTTCAGGTTGGGAGTTCAGTTCCGCACTATTCATCCCAAAGTAAGAGCCAACCTGTGCAGCCTTGGACAAGCTGTGCAATCGCAGGACACCCTCAGAAGTAAATCACTTCTGAGTATTCAGTGTACCCAGAAAACCTTGGGAAGGGTCTCTTCATAAGTCAGAATTGATTCGATAGCACATGATGGTGATGCTGATGCAACAAAATTCTTTCTCTCTCCCCACCCTCATGGCCACCTCCCTAAAATGCAAGATATGTTATACAGTCACCACCCGCCGATCGCGGGGGATAGGGACCCACCCACCCGTGATGCATGAAAATCCACAATATGCTGAAGCGGGGGCGATCGCGCGCCTGTTCGAGGCTTCTCAGATGAGCGCGGGGGCGGCGCGTAGCGACCCGATCACCCCCTGCCGCCCCCCACGCGGCTCCGAGGATTCTTGGAGGATCGTGGAGGGGCGGGGTGGAGTGACCCGATTGCCCCCCGCCGCCCCCCCCACGTGGCTCCGAGGCTTCTCAGAGGAGCGTGGAGGGGCGGCGCAGAGCGACCTGATCGCCCCCGCCGCCCCCCACGGCTCCAAGGTGCAGGTACTGTGATCCCGCGATGTGGGGCCACAGTACCTGAACTGTAAAATGGTGGGGGGTGACTGTATATATTTTAACCATTTTCATTAGGGACTCATTTTTCTCTCCCCCCCCCCAATTATGACTCAGGGTAAAACCATACTGAGAAATGGCTTTAATAGGGTTACTGGAGGATAAAAGTACTTTCATAAGTAGGATTTATGAAATACCTGCATGTTTTCAAGTAGCTCACAAGTCTTCAGCAGAGAAAGAAAAGGGACTTGTAAGATTAAGTTAGGTAGTTCAACTAAGGACATGAAATTTGAACCTTTTTTAAGATGAGCAGACTACAAGAGATCATGAATGTTTCTAGAAATTAATTTACAAAAATGTTCAGACCCGGACTCTTATTTTTACTTCATAATATGAAATACTTGATAGCAAAGATATTACTGTTTGAACTCAGGAACCAAAGGTAACTTTTGTTGGGACTTAAATGAATTATCTCTAATTTTGTGAAGAAGGAATATGCTAGTCATTGTTAGATTAAACCAGATTATACTCGTGAAGCAAATACAGTGGTACCTCAATTTACGAGTTGAATCCGTTCCGAATGCATGCTCATAAAGCGACCAACTTTGTAAGTAGAGCAGTCGTATCTAAAAAATAAAATTAAAAAATAGAAAAAAATAAAACAATTGTAAGTAGAGCAGACCGCATCTAAAATTTGTAAGGCAGCAGTTAAAATGCCAGTGGTTTTCTGCTCTTAAATTGAATTGCTTGTAAGTAGAGGCAGCACTGCACAGAATTTCCATTTGATTAGTAGAATACAATTTTTCATTTTAAAAAATTATTCAGTTACATAAAAAACTCTTTTACTCCATGTACAATAGAAACATTAGTTGTTAAACATGAATAAAGTACTGAATAGATAATAGTTGCAAGATTACAGTGGTACCTTGGTTTACGAGCACAATCTGTTCCTGAAGCATGCTCGTAAATCAGAGCAAGTTTCCCCGTAGGACGTAATGGAAACTCAGATTATTCTTTTTCGGACCTCAGTTTCCATTATTTCCTATGGAGAAATTTGCTTTGGCAGGAAGCTTCAGCAGCTGCAGCAGCAGCCAGGACCCGTAGCAAGGGCTGGAGGTTTTTTGCTAACCAATTCCAGTTCCCCCAGACTGCCCAGTAGGGAAGAGGTGGTGTTGGTGTTGGCTTTTTGCCATCCCAAGTCCAGCTCCTCCAGGGTACCCAGCAGGGAGAAGGTGGTCTTAAGGCAGGCACCTGAAAGCAGACCCCACCAAAACAGGGAAAAGCCTACCCCAACACCACCTTTTCCCCGTGGGGCACCCTGGAGGAGCTGGACATGGAGGGCAAAACCTGGCCCCACCAAAGCGGGGAGAAGGCTTTCCCCTGCTTTGGCAGTGGTAGCTTTTTGCCATCCAAGTCCAGCTCCTCCAGGGCTCCCAGCACCACAGGGGAAAAGATGGTGTTGGGGCAAGTGCCCACAGCTTGGCTGGTGAAAAGCAGGTGGCCCTAACCCGACGAGGGGACAAGTGGTCAGTCCTGGAGCAGCTGAGCTGCTGCTTTAGTTCTAGCTGCGAGCAGATGCTCATATATCAAACCATTGCCTGTTGATCAAGGCAAAGATATCAGATTTTTGCTCATTTATAAAAATACTTGTAAACCAAGGTACTGATAAACCAAGGTACCCATTGTATTCTTTTTAAAAAGTTAGTGTTCACACTTTAAAAATTCTTATTTACTTTTTAAAATCTAATATGTTTGCATATACATAGATTTATATCTATTGTGTTAGCTTGTTTGTGCCTTTGCTGAATTATTATTAAAAGGTAGGAAACTGTTCATGTTTTTTTCAGATTCAGGATCTGGAGATAGCTTGGGAAACATTTAACAAGAATTTATCTTTACATGATTTGTCTTCATGCTCTGGCATGTCATTAAATATTGCTCTTCAATGTTTATATTTCAGTTAAATTATTTTAGAAATACATTAAACAGCGGGAAATGGTATGGCTTTTTGCAGTTCTAAGAAGCCTTTAGAAAGCTGGAGAGCATGAGTTGCCAGTGGAGTGGCAATCTGAAGATTACTCTTATCTTCAGCACCTTATGTTTGCAGTCACCAGTTTTTACATCTTATTTTGAGTGCATGCATGGCTCAGAACCAGTGTCCAATAATTAAACTGAAATAAACTAAGGAGGTTCAACACTGTACTGTTTAAATCTGTTTTATTGAACCCAAACCAATAGTTAACAGTCGGTGGTCTCACCCTGGATGGTATGAGTGAGCAATGATCATTGGTTCAACATCAGTTTTTATACATACAACCAGTTCAAGGTTTTCCCCGATCTGCATTGTTGGGTGATTGTTCAGATTGTCTTGATGATCCAATTTTCTGAGCCATTAAGCTGTTGATGGTCCATATCCTTGAGTCAATGTTCCTTAGATTGGTGTCCTATTGTTCAACTGGCAAAGACAGGGAATGTGGAATTCCAGACAGTGGGACAATCTCCTGTCCCTCAGGTAGGAAACTGAGGAAATAATCCTCTCATCTAGATGCTCTGCCACTTCCTGGTTTATATTTTATCTAGCTGGAATAAATGTTTTGGAGCCTGATTTCTCATATCACAGCGATGGTGTACAGCAGGGCTGACTAACTTTGAACAGCCCGTGGTCTACTTACAATCGCTGTACGTCCCTGCGGGCTACTTTCAGAGCCTCCGCATGTTCCCACAGGCTACGTTCACAAGTGTGCACGTGCTTTGCTGGTGCTCCTGAGTATGAGGGTTGAGTCTCCTTCTAGGAGCCAAGCAGGAGGGTGTGGTGTGGCAGCGGCGGAAAATAACAGAAGGGTAGAAATCCAGACCAAACATCCGGGCAGCCAAAAAAAAAAAAAATCCCCTGCTTTGGTCACAACTAGCATAGGATTTCAAAAGGGAGAAGCAAAAGCTTTCCCAGGGAGCAACCAGGAGTAAAATCAAGCAAGGAAAACAAGCCAGTGGAATTGGAAGGAGTCCAATGAGTGCTGCGCTTTCCTTCCTGGCAGCATTGTGTGAGACACGTGCGTGGGTTCGCTGCTGCACTCAGACCAGGGTGCAGCTGTGAAGGGCCTCCATTTCACAGCTCACTCTGGCGAGAATCGGACTCGGGAGGGGTAGGACGAGCAGAGCGATCAGGAAGGGGAAAAGCCCACCTTCAAACCCTGTTCCTGCTCAGTGTGCTCGCCGTGGCCCCCTTGACCAAGGCAGGCTTCAGTTTCGCCTCTCCTTCAGTCCTCATCTCTGCTGATGGTCTCTCAAGTCCGAGGCAGCCATCACGCAATTACTTGCAATTACCAATTAATGGCAATCTCTCTGTCATCTGTCTTCTTCAAACAAAACATTTTCCTCCTGAACACGCCACTGCTGGCGGCGAGTCAGGAGACCTGCCCTCTCCGCTTGGTCCGCTAAGGCCAGGTTGGCCTGTTGTCACTGCCACCATCCCGCTTGTTTCTCCGTGGGTGCTCCCGGGAGCCCCCGGACTTGTTTACCTACCCTATCAGGGCTGTGGAGAGTGCCCTTCTGCCGCTGATGCAGAATTCACCAGGCCTGTCCCTCTCCTGCGCCTCTCCACGCCACCCGGGCACACCAGCTGCCTGTGTCTGGCTGGGCGAGAGGTGACCGCTCCGCTGCGTGGGCGGCCTTGGGAGTGGGCGGTGCGGCCATGCTGCCAATGTGCCTGCATTGAGGGCAGGGTGAGGGGGTGGAATCCGGCACCTGCCTTTCATTTCCCCATGCTCATTGAGCCAGCCTGCGCCCAAGCCCATGCGGCCCCGGCTCAGTGGGTGCCTCAACAGTCTGTATAAAGGAGGCAAAACTATCTGTCTTGGAGTACAGTGCAGTGGGGTGGCTTGAAGAAGAAGGAATAGAAAATGAAGCTGTGGCCCTTTTTGGAGAAGGTAGTGCTAGGAATTATCACAAGGACTTGAACAAAAACAAACAAAACAGTGATTTTTTTTAAAGCTCTTCAACAAAATCTGTACATACTGAGTCTCCTTTCAAAGATCAGTAGTATTGGCTTCCTATGCCCAAGGACAGTTCCAGAAGTTAAGCCACGGGACAGTTATTTGAAGTAAACTCAAGAGAGAAGTTCTTGAATTGAAGACCTAATTAAGAGGCCATTATTTAATAGGGTCACCATAAGTTGCAAGCTTCTTGAGATCTCATAATAGAAATAGGAGAGAAAACAAAGAGTTTAGCACCATGGTTCCATGGAAAAGATAACCCAGGGAGGTTTTAAAAGTCTTGTACCTGAGAGACATGCAGAGGAAAGTGGTACCATGATGTTTGGCCAAGTGGGGACACATTTTAAGGGTGCCATTATGGGCTTTTCTTCTGCCCAGTCATTTCTGAATGGGGTTATGGATTCATTTTACAGACCAGTATTTTCTGCATTCTTGATGTGTAACCTTGTTGTGGGTGGGCCTGTTCTGTGGTCTTGATGATAAATAGAAATTACCAGGTTTGATATTGAAAGGAATTGTGTCTTTTTGAAAGCAAACTAGATTAACATTTGAGTAAAAGCATGTCAGTACATGGGAGAACATTAGCAAGGGGTCAAATTAAGTGAGGAATACCCTGGCTTATTTTCTTGCCTTGTCCTTCAGATGTGTATTAGCCATTGCCTCCAAGCAAGCCCTCACTTGTTTGAGCACCTTACATAAAAAGGTGGTTTATATCTGTAGTTGCAATAATTCATATTTCTGCTCAAAGTCAGAATCCTGTTCATTTCCATGGATATATGGAAGCCCTTTATATTGTCATTCATGCAAACTAGTAATATAGGAATAAGTCCCATGAGGGTAGAGGTAATCAGAAACAGACTAAGGATGGATTGACAAGACCCTTTGTGGTAAGCAAAAGGAAAGGAAATATTTCACATTGCATTAAACCAATAGATCATGGCACTACTAGTTACCAATTTTTTCTTCATCTTGCTTTCTGATACAGCATGTCAGGTTCGAAATGTACTTACTCTTTAGCAGCCACTCCATCAGCCACAGTTGGCTGTACAATAATTAAGCTGAATCCAGAGGCATACACTAAGGTTGGACAGTTAAGCATAGGAGGAAGATGTTTTAAGGAAAAAGCAACCATGCATGAATGATTCTTTGTGAGTACAGAGAAGAACAGGCACCTTCAATAGGTCTGCTCTGGTGGGGGCTAACAATTGCATGTAGGCCAGGGTGTGTAAGACAGTTACATTTGCATGATAATGGTATAAATTGTTGACCCTTAACAAGAAGCTTTTAGAATGTTTTGTGGTTTTAAGGCATACCAGACATAGCACGCTATGCCTCTATAAATATCAGTGCCATGGACCAATGCTAGGTAAACCATGTCAGAAAATATGGCAAGTATGCTCTCATTTAACTGGAAGGCTGGATTTGTGTATTTTACTCACTGTTCAGCTTAGAGATGTGAAGGCCTGGAAAAATACCAGAAAAATTCAGGAAAAAAACATTTTTCCATTTTTTTTCCTGAAGCCTTATTCATTTTAAAAAATTGAAAAAAATGAGAAAAGAAAAATGTTATGGAATTTTTTATTTTAACATGCTGAATAAAATATTTTAAGACAGGGTGTTCAAATATTTTTCAAATCATTTTTAAAAGATATTCATAGTATCAGATTATTCTAATTTCTGTGCACTGAGGACAAGCAAGTCCTAGGTTACAAACTGAACTCCCCAATGGAAGAACAAGATGCATTTGTTCCTTAGGAGTTGCTGCTATTATCCCAAGAAAAAGAAAAAGTTTTCACTTTTGTTTTTGCATGTGGGTGGTATGTTTGGTTTTGTTCTGTCTTCACTAGGCCTCAAAGCAATAAAAGAAAAGACAGAGCAACAAAAACGATTCTGATTAAATTTCATGCCCATTCATTGAAACTTAGTCCCACTCCCTTCTGTAACTTTCCCCCCTTCAATTATTTTTATGAGGATGAGATTTTTATTTTATTTTTATTTAATACTTCTGGATTTTTAAACGTTGTTTTGTAAAGTTTTTTTCTTCTATACAAACTAGTAAACAGTTGAGGAGATTATTACTCCATTTGTTACTTACAATTAAATTAACTTGACTTAAATTAAATTAACTGTTCTTAACTTGAATATGTCTTAAATATTCTGGCCTGTACGTTGTCCCTTATTATTGTAAGCCACCTTGGGTCCTTTTCCAAGGAGAAAAGTGAGGTAAAAATATTCTAAATAAAAATAAATAAATAAAATAAATAAATTACAAATAAGTATTATTTAAAAAGTAAAATATTGTTTGGATATACTATATTTTAATATGCTAGTTGTAATAATTTTATGCCAAGCCGAATTAGCCATAGTCACATTTTATTTTCCTAAAGTAACAGAATGGCTTTCAACCTTTAAAAAGGTGTGTGTGCGCGCTAATGTAGCATTTTCCCCCATTTTTTCTGGAAATATCTCTTTTTTCTGGAAAACCTCGGGGGGGGGGTTCTGAGCTTCTAAATTTCTGGAAATTTTATGTCTCATGTTTAGCTGCCACAGACACTGAACATCATGCATGCTTATTGCATTTGACTAATTAATTGCTATTTTAAGAAACAGTAACATTGATAGCCAAATAATAGGGTGTTATGCTAAACTTGGAGTTGGGATTCGAACGCAGGCCTCTTTAGTCCTTCTTTGTTACTCTGTCCACTGCACCACACTGAATATCCCATTAAAACAATTTATAGAAGCAAAAATTATGGTTCCCCTCCCCCCAATAGCTTAAGAGGGAAAATAATATATCTCTTCAAATAAGGGCAAGTGTAAGAAATGGATGTTCATTGCTTCAACTATACAGGGCCTTCATTCTTTCTTTGCTACTATGTATTTGTTCATCATCAGCTCCAGAATGTATACAGTATAGCTATATTAATGATACACATGTGCAAGTGCTTTACTAACTGAAGTGCTATAGTACTTTTGTCTAGTGGTTTGGAAGCTGCTAAGCGTTTGGAGTTTAATATCTGTTAAATGTATACAAATGTGGGTTGAGCTGGACTCTGAGCTATAAAGACGTAACTTCATACATGAAGGGTCAAGGTGATTATAAAACAAAAATAGATTTTTTCATTTCTATTTTCAGAGAAAGTGAAAAATAACAAATTTTATCTAACCTACAGGGAGGTAACAATGCTGGACATACTGTTGTAGTGGATTCTGTGGAATATGACTTCCATCTCTTACCCAGTGGTATCATCAATCCAAAAGTCACAGCATTTATTGGTAAGTGATTTTCCCCAAAATGCATTTTACATTTATAGAACTGAATCTGGGAAACATGTAAGAGAATATTTCTTGACACTTGTATCAGTGCTGAAGTATTGTGTAATAGCTGTGCTTAAGTTGTCATACCCACATACATGTTTCCTACTTTACATAAGTATGTACATAATTAATTTTGAAGACATTTCCATTACATTTATAATGTGTAGTTGTTTATTTGGGATGTACTTTGACTTATTTTTCTTTCTCTCCCCAAAGTTCTATAGAGGTTCTGGATCTCTTAGATCAATTTTTTTTAAAAAAATTCTGATCAGTGAAGCTCTTCTTGAAAATTTCAGAAGTTTCTTTCAGTCCAATGGACTAGGAATAAGGGAGGTATTAGGCATACATTTTATACTGACTGCTAATGGCTTTTGGGGTAATGCTGTTTGGGAAAGTATGATAGTTTGACTTTGCCAGACGGTTTACAATATAAGTACAAAAGTAGTTAGTTGCCAGCAATATAGAATCACTTAAAAGTATTAGCACCTTAAAAGACGGAAGGATATGGTAAAGTATGCAGGTGACAAAACATGTCTGTTATTTCAGGTTGGTGTACATTGAAGAGGATAGATATACAAATAAGCACATACCTTCTTGATGCTCTCTTAATATTGTAGTTTTTGAAGGAGTAGCTGTGTTTGTCTTTGCAAGCGTATCAGAAAACAAAACAAAAATGAAACCAAAGCATGGTGGGACTTTAAAGACTAGCTACTATAGTATATTTTAGTGTGAGCTTTGTTGGATCAAGTCTGCTTCCTGGATATACAGAAGACTATGTGACTGACGTATTTATTGAATGGCACTATGATCAGATGGGGTGCAACAGTGAGCAAAGGGACACTGGTTTGTTAGTGAAGGAATAGGCTATTAGATTGTAAATAATAATAGCATAATTGGCCCAATGGCAAACTGTGTGCATCATTGTGGTATTTCATGTTTGGTAATGGCTCAAGAACCCTTGACGGATAATTCAGTCCTTTTAAATGGTTCTTCAACATCCATATATCTCTTAATCTGTTTCTCCTTGAGGTCTTGTTTTATGGTGTTTTCTCTCTCGAGTAATATCTTCCAACGAACAACAGCACAACTTGAAGTTGGAGAAGAATGACTTTCAAGACATTTAGAGAGTGTCCAGGCAGATTGGAAATGTTGTAAAATAGGTTTTTTGTATATTGCCATTCTTGATGCCAGAATTGTGTCCTGTGTAGAGGGGCACTCTGTGCCAGCAATGAAGGACTGTCTAAACCTCTGTGGTCTAGATGAGTAGGGGATAATTCATATTGGTGAAATATAAGACAAGCCTCCAAATTCTTGTACAGTGGTACCTTGCAAGATAAATGCCCTATAAGACGAAAAACTTGTAACACAAATGAAATTTCCGGGAATAGGCATGCTTCACAAAGAAAATTCCCTATGGGATTCCTTGCAAGATGAAAATTTGTTCCACATTTTGAAACAAGTTACCCAGGATGCACTACGCCCCTGTAGTGTGTGGAGGGGTGGGATGAGTTTTTTCATCAAGTTTTGGAGCCATTCTGGACATTGTTTTGCAGCAGTTTTTGGACTTTTAGAATTTGGAAAGCTAGGGAGCTGAGGTTTCCTTGCTTTCTTTTGTGTTTTTGCATTGGTTTCTTGCTGCACTTTTAGCAGGAACGACCTGAGGTTTGTCTTGGAGCTTGCTTTTGTCTGTGTTTGAAGTGCACTGTGTGTGTGTGGGGGTGTTCTGGGGGGTGTCCATCCCTGTATGTATTTTTTAAAGAGGTTTGGACCAGAAAGGCTTTTTGGGGGCCTTTTTTCGGACCTCCAGAACAAGGTTCATCGGTTTCCCATTCAACTGGGATGAATTTTGCGTAAAATGAATTGACCCATAGAACAAATTAAATTTATCTTCTAAGGTACCACTGTACTTACAGCCAATGATGCATTATGATATTGGAAAGTGCTTTCACCTCTACAAGATATATTACCTGATTCTGAGCATTCTCCTCCCCCATGAATATGTATATGTTCTCCATCCCATGTTGATCTTATTCAAAGGGTATGTCGATAACTGTAAGCAACTTGAGATAAGCAGTGGGTAGGAAGGAGTGGCAAATTTCAATGTCGTTCTTTGCACAAATTTTATAAAAGTATATTTTGTAAGGGCAAAGCCACTATTCCTTGCAAGCTTTGGATTTTAACTGATTTGTAAACAGTGTATGGTCTCTAATAGTATAAGCATTCTTTTCCCAGCTCCAAGGTGAAATCTTTGTACTGTAAGAGAGATGCTTAACAAGTCTTCCTTTCCACTTTGAATTCTCTTTTTTCTGTAGGGAATGGTGTGGTGATTCATTTGCCCGGATTGTTTGAAGAAGCAGAGAAAAATGTTAAAAAAGGAAAAGGTGAGACTGGCTTTCTAGGCTATTATTTGTAAGATGCCATACTCTTGAAATGACATACTGTACTTGTTAAACTAGAAGTATTTTGATTTTTAAACAGTGCATTCATTTAAGCTGTTTTCCCCAGAAAATATCAATTGCTTCTGCTTATTTATACCTTATTTTTAATACCTATAGCTAATTGGTACCTGTCAGACAAGGCTGTGAAGTGCAAGTGCATGAGGCATAACCAAGATTCTTTTTGTCAATAGCTAAGAATGCCCCCCTCCCCTTTATCTAAATAGCTTATTTTTTAAAAGGATATTACTTGTTGAAATAAGTGGTAGATAAAAATAGTAATATTTACTATCTACCCTTAGCTGTGTCTATCCTTTTGCAGAATGGGCACTGTTGGATCAGATTACCCATCCATCCTCTTCCCATATCAATTCCTGAGAACTGGAAGGCCTTGCATTGTATATTTGGATGGGTGGAGGAGGTTGCGTAGGAAAGGAAGGGGAAGTTCCATTGCAAGCATTGTCCACTAATGAGCGACTTTGGATGGAACAGCAGAATCTACAATACTTCATTCAGATGGATGCTTTTTCCAGTCCTACATTTCAGACAAGCAGTAGCCACTGAAATGTGTTTGCTTTTTCCCAAAATTAACATTTTGTGGTGTTTTTAACAGTTTTCAACAGCTCAAATTATATTGTGGTCCTATGCATGATTACTTGGGAGTAATCAAACTCTTGATATCTATTCAATATCTATATTCAGTCTTCTGCACTTACTAGCTTTAATCCTGCAGCTTAACATGGCAAATCATAATAACATTTGGCACATTGAATCACTGGAACTCACAGAGGAATTGACTCACTAAATCCCCAAGGATTCACAGAGCCTACTCTCATTGTGACTTATTATGTTAATTAACAGGATTTCTGCCATGGGATTGTACCATATTCAAAAGTAATTCATTGGCCATATTATGTCCTATTTTTTTCTAAAGGATTAGAAGGCTGGGAACAAAGATTAATTATATCTGACAGAGCACATATTGGTAAGTAAAAATATTTGAAAATATTTTTACAAGAAGTTGCATAATTAGTCACGTGTCCCTAGAACAATTGGTTGGTGAAAGTGGTTCCTGGATAGCATTTCTGTCTCAACGCTATCATAGCTACCGTAGGCATAACTCAACATTGTACCTGCTTAGTATTTTCTCCAATGAGTTGTGGTAGAATACAAGAGCTTCTTAATTCCCAAGGCACTGTTTCAATTGCCACCTACTGTTTTTATCCTTATAGCACCTAGGCCTCTATTTGGGAGCAAATGAGATGTTCTTGTCAAATTTGCACTCCCTCCACCTAATGTGAACTTAGAACAACAGCCCATTGAGATTCTGATTCTGAAAATAGTTTTCTGGTTTCTCCATCTAAACTGAACAATGATTTATCTATTCATAAAGATATTCTAGCACAGGGCTGTCCAACTTTGAACAGCCCACAGGCTACTTACAGCTGCCGGACTGTAACCCTCACCTTGAAGCACTGCACAACCCCGTGGGCTACTTTTAGAAGTGTGCGCGCTTTGTCGGTGCTCCTGAGTAGGAAGGTGGACTCTCCTACTGAGGAGCCAAGCGAGGGGGTGTGGCGTGGCAGAGGCAGAAAGTATGAAAGGAAGAAATCCAGACCAAACGTCTAGGTGGGCAACCCCCCCCCCCCCGAACAGGCCACCGCAGGTGGCGTGTCGGGGGGAACCTGGTGGGTGGTTTCTGATGGTGCCCACAGTTGACTGGTTGTGCAGGCCTGGTCTATCTACCACATACAGGGAGACCTCTGAACAGGGGGAAAATTAATTTATTAACCATTTTTTTGCTACTAGGTGTGAATTGTTCAGTATTTATATCAAATTCACGTGATCTACAGTGAGCTATTACAGTTTATCTTTTTCTTAACTTTCCTGCCATCCATAAATTGAATTATATATTTTAAAGAATGATTGGGATTTCTTCAGTTGTTTTCTGTTTGATATGGATACACCTAATGAAGGCAATGATTTCTAAAGCATGTATCGGTTTGGTATGAATTATTAGAATGTACCTGTATATACACAGTGTAGTTCATTTTTTACCCTTCAAATTCTTTAGTATTTGACTTCCATCAAGCTGCTGATGGCATCCAGGAACAACAAAGGCAAGAGCAAGCCGGAAAGAAGTATGTTATATTGTGTCAAGTGCCTTAATTGTTAAATAATGAGAGAAGTCCTAATATGGAGGCTGTTGTAGCTAATTTTGTTCCATAACTTTTAAAGGGAATATTTGTATGCTATGACTGATCATTTGTAAGATTATTTCTGAATGTTTTTGTTTGTTTGTTTGTTTCAGGAAAGCAGGAATTTCTGATTTCTCATTAATCTGTATACAGTATATGTCTAAAACAGACCCCTTGAAGAATTCAAAAGTAGATAGTTTGTTTCCAGCCCAAAGAGGAGTGCAACAAAAGTCTAATTCTCTCTAATATTGGAATACATATACAACTGTTTATGCAAAAATTTTGCTAGCAAAGCAAATATTGTAACACAATGAGCATGTATGAAAAGGGGAGTAAATCTGTTGATTTTGTTCCAGGGTTGTCACTTTCTGGAAAGTCAGGGAAAGGGAAATTGGTCTGAAGTCAGTGAAAGTTAGGGAAATTGTGATTAAAATATATTTCAAACTTGGTTATTGCTTTTGTAATGTGGCTTCATTAAAAGAAACCATTTTAGATAGAACATTTATTTAATTTTTAGTGTACCTTTAAAACAGTAACAAAAATGTTACATCATTTGTTAGCATTCAGAGTTTACTTGAATTGAAGTCCATATTTTGGTGTAATTTTCTGGTGCAACTGCAAAATATGTTGGCGCAGTTAATGTTGAAAGAAGCTGGTATTAATCTCTTAATTTGACAAATATTTTTTCAGTTAACACTTGTGAAACTGTAGAGTGGAACATTTCATTAAGTCTTGTAGTAATGCAACATGACCTGTTCATTTTTTAAACTTGTGGTTGTATTTGAATGGTGGTCAGGGAAAATGGAAAATGTTGATCAGGGAGTCAGGGAAATAAAAAATAAAAATTTAGTGGTACTGTAACCCTGTAAGACAGGATATGAATCTATATTTACTAAGAACACAGATTTCACTCTTAAAATGGAAATGTATTTGAACTGCAGCAATCATATTACAGCTTGTTATCATGCAGCAAAGGGTTTGTGTGTCTCTAAACTTTGTCACCCATGTCCCATAATTATGTTGTTATGTGATGAAGTTTTAATGAATATTTTACCAGAGTCAGGAAAAATAACTTGTTGCTTCATTCTGGCATGATTAAATGACAGTGTTAAAGTATTGAATAGTTGGGAGATCTTCAGACTTTACATTGAGGGGGCAATTTTATGTTTCAGAGCTTATTCCTAACAATATTACAGGCTTAGTCAGAATTGTGACAGTTCTGACTAGAGTTTTGGCATTGTCCAGAAACCAGTTGAATATTTACACTGGTCTTAAGCCCTTTAGTGTAAATTTCAATCACAACTTCCTGCCAATTTAAGAAGGTAGTGTTTGTATTTCGTATCTCATGTTAAGTAATGCAATTTGGATGTGAATAAAATTTTAAGTGCTGGTTCCTTTGCTGATAGCCATTCATGGCAGAGATTTATGGTGTTGGACTTGGCTAATACTTGTGATTAACAGGATTGAGGCATTTGTTTCTTGGAAATGGATAGAATAGGGCTTCTTTATTAATTTCTTTTTTTGTTGGCCATGACAACAATGTTGATAAAATAGTGAGCATAAACTGCTTTTTCTCTGTTGTTTCCCAATAGTGGTACAACATAAAGATGTTGATTCAGCTTTATATACATTATCAAATGTTTGTAAATAGACCTCAAAAAGAAAGAAAGAAAAGAAAAAAATACTGGAATTCTGCCTATTACAGATACAGTGGTACCTTTATTGCAAGTGGCTCTACTTACGAGCAATTTGACTTAAGAGCAGAAAACTGTTGGCTTTTTAACTGCTGCATTACAAATTTTAGATGCGGTCTGCTCTACTTACAATTTCCGCCCTGATTTACAGTATTTATTTATTTATTTGATTTTTAGATACAGCTGCTCTACTTACGAATTGTTCAACTTATGAGCATGCATTCAGAACAGATTAAACTCGTAAGTAGAGGTACCACTGTATTGGGGAATGGAGGAAACAAGTCTGTCACCTATGATACTTCCTCCTGCCCTGCCTTTCTTGGTATTTTTCATGTAACATTTGAAATTGCATATGGAAGTGTTATAGACAAATTACTAGATTTGCCTTTTACTTGGTTCAGAGATGAGTACTGCCCAGCTTCAGGTCATGCAGTTGTGCCCATGGAAATCATTAATTCTTGAATAATTTTTGCTCATGTGTAGCCTCATTGCTGGAGTGTTCTCATTGTACATTGGTGTAGATCAGCTGAATAGTTTTAGAGGTTTTTGGTGCATAAATATAGCCACTTTATATACAGTATATCACAGAAGTAAGTACATACCCTCAAAGTTATATATAACTAATATATTGTCCTGTCCCCTCAAAATAACACAACACACAGTGTAAATGTGCTGTCCCCACAAAATAACACAACACATAGCCATTAATGTCTAAACCACTGGCAACAAAAATGAGTACACCCCTAATTTACAATGTCCAAATTGGGCCCAAGTAGCTGTTTTCCCTCCCTGGTGCCATGAGACCTGTTAGTGTCACAAGATCTCAGGTGTGAAGGGGGAGCAGGTGTTATTGCTCTCACTCTCATGTTTGGTGTTATTGCTCTCACTCTCTCATTCTAGTCACTTGAAGTTCAACATGGCACTTCATGGTAATGATGTTTTAGACCACAGCTCCCAGGATTCCGAACCTAGATTGCCAATGACAAAGGACTGGGTGCTGTGGTCCAGAACATTTAGAGTGCCAAAGGTTCGCCATCACCACTCTAGGCTATAAGCAGATTGCCAAGACCCTGAAACTGAGCTGCAGCACGGTGGCCAAGACCATCCAGCGGTTTAACAGGACAGATTCCACTCACAACAAGCCTCGCCATGGTCAATCAAAGAAGTAGAGTGCCCACGCTCTGTGTTATATCCAGAGATTGGCTTTGGGAGATAGACATTTGAGTGCAGCATTGCTGCAGAGGTTGAAGGAGTGGGGGTGGGGTCAGCCTGTCAGTGTTCAGACCATATGCCGCACACTGCATCAGATTGGTGTGTAGGGCTGTCGTCCCAGAAGGAAGTCTCTTCTAAAGATGATGCACAAGAAAGCCTGCATACAGTTTGCCACAAGCAGACTAAAGGCATGGATTTCTCGAACCATGTCATGTGGTCTGATGGGACCAGGATAAACTTATTTGGTTCAGATGGTGTCAAGTGTGTGTGGCGGCAACCAGGTGAAGGTACAAAGACAAGTATGTCTTGCCTACAGTCAAGCATGGTGGTGGGAGTGTCATCGCCTGGGCCTGCATAAGCCACCTCCAAAACGATCCCTGCCTTGCTAAAGAAGCTGAGGGTAAAGGTGATGGACTGGCCAAGCATGTCTACAGACCTAAACCCTATTGAGCATCTGTGGGGCATCCTGAAACACAAGGTCTCTAACATCCACCAGCTCTGTGATGTCATCATGGAGGAGTGAAAGAAAACTCCAGTGGCAACCTGTGAAGCTCTGGTGAACTCTGTGCCCAAGAGGTTTAAGGCAGTGATTGAAAATAATAGTGGCCATACAAAATATTGACACTTTGTGCCCAATTGGGACATTGTCACTTAAGGGTGTACTCACTTTTGCTGCCAGCGGTTTAGACATTAATGGCTGTGTGTTGCGTTAGTTTGAGGGGGCAGCACATTTACACTGTTGTACAAGATTTATACTCATTGCTTTACATTGTAGCCAAGCGTCATTTCTTCACTGTCATCACATCAAAAGATATTCTAAAATATTTACGAAATGTGAGGCGGTGTGCTCACTTCTGTGATATACTGTACATTGTATGCTTTAACTAATTTGGGAAGCAAAGAAGAAAATATACTGCAGGATCATAACAGATTCGTAGCTTCCAAAAGCTAATAACTTTAACCTGAAATCTAATCCCCCCCCCGACCACATTAAGTTATTATCAGTTTCATTTACACTAATCTCTACTGTGTTTTTGAGGTACCTTCATATATTGCTTTGCTCTTAAGGTCAAAGCAATTCACAGTATTCTAATTAAAGCTTGTATGTTTAGCATGCTAACATTCCTTCTGTTAAGATTCTTTGCATTAGAAAGTTTTGCAAATGAAATGAGATTTGTATCAAATGTGTATATAATAATAATTACAATATATATTCATGGTACAGTATTATCAATCTGTGATCTGGTATGTTCATTATCTCTAAGATCATACAGTTATTCAGTGTTTATCTGATAGCCTACAGTATATTTCTAAGTATATTTTATTATTTGATTGGTTTCTACCCCTTTATAGAGTGCCCTCTCCTGGAGTGGCAGTTGAAAATTACAAAAACTATTATGTTTTTAGAAATTTGTTATTAAGTTAGTACAATGTGAGAGTCAGCAGATTGTGTAGTGTGTGTGTGTATTTTTTATTATTTTTGTGTTTTAAAGCTTGGGAACTACAAAAAAGGGAATTGGTCCAGTGTATTCTTCTAAAGCAGCTCGAAGTGGGCTCAGAATGTGTGATCTAGTTTCTGACTTCAATGAATTTTCAGAAAGGTAACCATTTCTTCAGTGTAATGTATTTTAGATTCTAATTTTCATCTTATGCATTCTTTCTTACTGGTTCTTTGATATATAACTGTTTCCCTCTGTCTTATAAGTCAAAACTTTTGTCAGTGGTTTGTATGCTTTGTGCAAGCATAACAGAATCAAAATATTTTTAATTTTATTTTCTTTATTTAGATTTAAAGTGTTGGCCAACCAGTACAAGTCAGTTTACCCTACCTTAGAAATAGACATTGAAGGGGAATTGAAAAGACTTAAGGTAAGATCCAGAAAAATCACTGGTTCATCTGGAGATGACTTTTTCTGTGCACATTCTTCTTAATGAAAGAGATTTCTGTGATTCCTCTAACACTTACCTTTATCTGCTGTTCCACTTGTGTGAGATTTACTAATAGGAAAAGATGACTAGATGGCTTTGTCAAAATATTCAGCTTTAATTTCTTGGATGAACTGGTAGTGAATAAAAGGTATTGTGTTGTGAATGCTGTGTCTCTGTTACTTAAAGAATAACAAAAATACTTTTGGTTGCAATGCTTTCGTCAGAAACCAGTATAATTTTAATGCAAGGATAAGAGCAGATTCACAAGCAGTTTTTGCATTTTGCAGTCTGTCAACTATATGAGCAATTGGGGTATGACAAAATATGTGTGATAATATTTTCACACTTGGTAGCTCTAACAGAAATCTAGAAGCCAAAATTTAAATGCTTATATTTTACATAGCTGTCCCAGTTCTGCAGAAATATGATATTATAGTATTTGGAAAACCAGTTGCCATGGATCTGGTGTAAATCTGATTTGATGTTCAGAACATAGATGAATGTTTTTCTCTCTCTCATAAAAATGAATTGGTGCAGCAAAAAGAGTGGTCAGAGCTACATTGTTGATCAATGACTAGGACTGCAGACATAAACAAAGAGGTACCAGCCAAATCAGCAAGATTAAAGGTTCAAAGCCAGGCAGATGTTGAACCCTGGGTCTACTGTCAGCCTGGATTCTATCAGCCAGGAGCCTTTTCATCTAAAGCAGTGCTTTCCAATCTCATGTAACTCAGATATTCTTGGATATTAACTCCCAGAAACCTTCACCACTAACTGTGCTGGCTGGAGTTTCTGGGAAGTGCATTCCAAGAACACATGGATTACCCAAGATTAGGAACTGCTGATCCTAGATCATCCCAACTGGGATACCCAATATCAGCATCAGTAGGATGTAGTGTCATGCTCCCCTAGGTCTGTTTACCAATATACATAGACCATCGTCTCCTGCCATATTGCGGTCCCACTTTATCGTGGGATCCACCATCCCCACCACCAATTCGTCCACACAGCCACCCACTACCACTTTCATCCCCACCCCACCCCGCTACTGCCTTTGCTGTCACCCTCCAAAGCGGCTTTGGAGAGGGAGGGTGACAGTGTCACCACTGGCAGCGAGATGGTGACAGTGTCCATGTATTTTGGATTTTTGTTTGTCATGGGTGGTTTGGGGGCATAACCTCAGTGATAAACAGGGTACCAATATATTAGGATCTCTCTGAGAGGTGGTGGCACTGGCTTCCAGAATGGAGGAGTAGGCTATGCTTTTAGGAATGAAGATAGTTTTTTAAAAAGTAGTCTGCCCAGCAAGGGTTAGATAAAAGAATAACTCCTGCTGTGACCCTCAGGTTTCTGTTTTGCTGTATGTGCTGTCAAAACAGGACAAAACATAATCCACAAGACATAATTCTGATGTACAGAATTCACTGTTGGAAGCTGAGAATTACGGGCTATACAGTTTGTTAGGCATTTTGGGTCTCATTTCCAAACATATGCCTGTTAGCTGTAGCACCTAAACCAAAGACTACAAATTCAGAGACATGCAGCTCTAAATACCACTAGCTACAAGATAAGAGATGATTGCTGTGTCATGTAGTCTTTCTGAGAACATTTAGCTGTCAGATCTTAGGACTATAAATCTATTATTTGATCTACTCCATGGGCCTCTTCATTTTTAATGTAAAAGGACACTGGGTTTTCTTTAGAATGATGTGCTCTGTTTGTTTTCTGCTTGAATTATAGCTAATTGGTGGGATGGATCATAAATTGCAGACATAAATAACATTGGCTTTATTGCTGGGTTAGAACAGTGCCTTAGTGTCTGTTTTGTTCAGTATCTACACTACACTGCAGTGTTTCTGGCTACAGTTTACTGACTACTAACCACTGATCAAACGTAATTAACTTTAATCCTAATGATTAGAACATATTTATTTGTTGTTGTAGGGTTACATTGAAAGGATCAAACCAATGGTGAGGGATGGTGTATATTTTATGTATGAAGCTTTGCATGGTCCACCAAAGAAAATTTTAGTAGAAGGTGCAAATGCAGCACTGTTGGACATTGATTTTGGTAGGTATAAAGATCACTGATTTTGGTGATGGATTAATTGTATGTTTGCCATATTCATGTTGTATGACTCATGTGGCATACATTTGAAGATATAAAGAATTCAGTGCAGACAGGTTTTGATTTAAATCACCAACTCAGAAAGACTGGCTTTAATCAAGTAATATCAAAGTACATTTTCCCCATAATCAGGATACGTGTATTTCATAGCTTGAAGGTAACAGATTTAATTTCTAGAAGGCCTGTATTATGTATTTTAATACGGTTAGGAAATCCTTCAGATTAGTTTTGCATTTATCAGATAATACATGATTATTTTAACAGTCAAATTTGGAAAGAGAGGCTGGTCAGAGCCCTCCCCCCATTTTTATATACTGCTGTTAAAAATAATGTATCTGTTTGTGCAAACACAGTTTGAAAATTGGGCAATTTTCTGATATATCTTCTGAACTGGGTACTGGACTGAGTAGGTGAGATAGAAAGTTTAACCTAAATATAGAGAAACATATGGAACAACATGTAATTGAAACTCTCTGTTACCTATAAGACTCTTTACAAATGATTATTTGAATACCTTGTCTAATGATACAGAATTATAATCATCGGTTTTATTTCCACAGAACATAGCATTAGAATTTGTATTTGTTATTCAATAAGGAGATCTTCAATCTGTAACACATTTTAACACTGTCATGGAGTAACTTTTTAAAAACCCTGCAAGCTTTTAACAATAAAATTTTTCAAAATCCTCTTAATTAAACAAATAATTTACAGTAAAAAAAAATCAAAATCCATCCATAATTATATTCACTTTGGTTCAGTAAGCTGTAACTGATTAAAATGAGTGACTATGTTATAGTCATGCTTGCATTACACAAAAGAAAGTTCTGTCATTTTTACTGGTCATATATTGTAAAACCGTTTCTCAGTGTTCGTAGTGTAGTTCAATTTGAAATGTTTAATTATGTTTGAGAATTATAAATAGAGACCATTTCAGGGAGTTGGAAATGTTTTTTAACTGTATAAGTACAGAACCAATTTCTTTGCTCCCCCCCCCGTGCTTTCCATGCCCAATAGGGACCTATCCTTTTGTGACCTCATCAAATTGCACTGTTGGGGGTGTTTGCACTGGCTTGGGTATGCCACCTCAGAATGTTGGTGAAGTATATGGAGTTGTGAAAGCATACACCACTCGAGTTGGAATTGGTGCCTTTCCTACAGAGCAAGATAATGTAAGTATAATAAAAAATGTAAATGACTGAGACTAAGACTAAGACAGTGAATTTGTAAAGTATGTATGGCTATCCTGTCATTAGCATTAGATCACATGCAGACAAAAGGACTGACGTGTTCATCTCAGAAGCCTTCCTTTTATTCTGTTATCTATTGTTGACAAGTACACATTGGAGCATTTTTGAAAACATTGGTTGTAATAGGAAGCAAGTGCCCTTTAGCCCTTTGGTAAAAGGTCAGGGGAAATAGAGGGTCACTGCCTCTCAGATATGCCACGTCGGCAAGCCAGGAGTGTGTGCATGTCACTGAAAGCTCTCCAAGAAACATACTCTGAAGAAAGGTTCACAAGGATTTCAGAGCTTCACAAACAATAATTGAGCTACAACATTCCTGTGAGGTAGCAGGTAGACATTAATGTGCAAAATCAACATGGAATGTGGAGAAACGGCCTGCTCGGCTAATATTTTCACGTTGATCCCTATAGTCATAAAAGCTCTAATAATTGTATCTTCAACATCAGTTCTGTGCATCAAGAGGAGTGGGGACCTGAAAACATATTTTGTTTTGAGATCGTGTCAGTAAATTCTTTATAAACAGAAATAATACTGCTCAAAAGTATTAACATGATTATGTTCTAATTCTTAGGAAATTGGAGAATTGCTGCAGGCACGAGGAAAAGAAGTGGGTGTAACCACAGGTCGAAAGAGAAGATGTGGCTGGCTTGATCTCGTTTTGCTTAAATATGCTCACATGATCAACGGATTTACTGCGTGAGTAGTTTGCAGGGATGAGCTTCATATGCACATAATAGGTTGTGCTTCTCCATACTAGGAAAGTACTAGCAAAGCACCCCTGGGTTCTTTCTTCCTGTGCAGGGGGCATTGCAGTGTACTTAGAAGGTGCTTCAGGGACAGTCTCAACCTCAGCTGGATTGAATACATCCAGAATGATGGGAAGTGATGCAGACAATGACTTTTATTCTGGTTTTCTCACTCAACTGCTGTAGGTGCCTCTTATTGATAACCTACAGTAGATTATGGATACAGAAGATCTATCTGTATCAGATGTAGAGAAACAAATATTGTTGATTATTATTCATTTTTAATCAAAATTCAATATATTTGGGTTTGGCACAGTTGGATAAGTTCCAAGGGGCCTAGGGTTTTTTTTTGCTTTCCCTTGGGCTTTATAAAAATAGACACCCTTCATCACCTTTACACCCACAAAAATACTGGGGGTGTGATCAGACCCCAAATACAGTAGTGTCCTCTAGGGCCTCTGAAGGAAATCATTTGCAGTAGCCATCCTATTTCACCTCTTATGGTCCCTGTTTCAGTCCTTAAAAATGTTTTTTAAGAAGCGGGAAGGGACTGGCTTGTCACTTCAAGGGAAGGCCTTTGAGGACCTTACTTTCATTTTGGAGACAAGAAATGTGCTGGATTTTGTTCTGAGCCTCTGTGAAGGTGCACATGGTATATAAGCTACACTTTGATCCCCCAGGGGTATGCTGTCCTTCAGGAACAACTTGCTCAGGGTGAACACCCTATGTTTCAGCGGTTCTAATAGTTTCTGAAATGCTAAATCCCCAAATAAGCTCCTGGGGACCGATGTTCCACCCCATGGTTTTTCGCATATGGTTTGTCATCCATAGTAAGTATCTGCATAAAATCCCTGGATGAGGTTGGTCAGAAGGATGGTTAAGATGACAGGAAGCTGAAAATAAATCAGAGCTTATTCTCTACTTCTCAGTTTTTGGTTGTTAATGTACTGTACAACATTAAGATTCTGCTTATATTGTCATCTAAAAGTGCAGTAACTACCATCTGATCCATGGAGGAAACTGTTATGCAAGTGCTGAGCCACTTATTTACAGTCAGGAATGGGCTCAATCTGCTTACATAAACTATAACTTTCTCCATGGAGTAGATAAGTGTGTTCTGTGCCATCATGTTGGAGCTGACTTATTAGCAACCCTGATAGGGCTTTCAAGGCTTTACCAGTTCCACTCCCCGAGTAAGTATCTACCGCAGAACAGGGATTTGAACTCTGTTCTCCAGAGTCCTAGTCCATCTCACCATCCAGTACACCACATAAGGAATTTGTTGATCAAATTCCCAATGTTGTATGATATTTCCAGCAGTCTCTCTGTGTATGTGCATGCTCTCTCTCTCTCTCTCTTTCCCTCTCTCTTTCTCAATAATATTTTAAAATTACAAAAAAGCCAAAGAGATGCTGTATTTTAACGATGGATATCTATAAAGCTGACGTTCCATGACTAAACATTTACATTTTTAAACAGTTGCATTGGATTTGAAATCATATTTATATTGCTTCTATGTATAACTAAACTCTGAACATTTTATTTTGAAATAGGCTGGCTCTTACCAAACTGGATATTTTGGATGTATTTCCTGAAATTAAAGTTGGTGTTGCTTACAAAATAAATGATGAAATTATACCTCATTTTCCAGGTGAGTATGTATATTCATACTTGTGTGTTTTCATACTATAGGTTAACCTCTACTTATTTTAATGTTATGATTTTTACATATCTCATCACTACAGTGGCACAGTTCTCCTGTAATAACTTTGCAGTTTTCTTCAAGGGAGTTTGCAGTCGATGTAAGGCTAGCAGTTACATATGTCACTGAATAACAGAAATTAGTCCAGTGGCTTCTCTGCTATCTTTTCCTTTGGTCTCACTCATAAATAAAATATTAGGATAGTCTCATGTTCTTAATCAGAATGCATCAGTTCCTAAAAAATTAGGAATATTGAACTTGTTTTTTCCCCATGCTGATGTATTTCCTGCAATTAAAAATATGGCCAGCATCTTATTACTTTCACAGGCCAGTTTAGATAGAAGGGCATAAATTTCAGTGATGAATTGGCATTAGTAATGGAACTGAGGCATGTACTGATTGTTTGGTACCAAGTCACAGTACTGATGCAAGGGGAGAATACAACGATCAACTACCTTTTTGTCAACAATTTGCTGCACCACAATAGAATTCTAGGCAGCTGAACTCCCATGATACATTTACATCTTTTATTCCTTTCATTGCTTGTAGTTTCCTCACCTGAGTCTGGTTTCACTGGTAACACTACAATTAGAGTAAAATTAATGTAACAGTTCTAGGTTGATATAATGCTGCTGTTCTTTCACCTTAGCAAACCAAGAAGTCTTAAATAAAGTACAAGTTCAGTATGAGACGTTCCCAGGATGGAAAACAGACATATCAAATGCAAGAACATTCGATGAGTTGCCTATAAATGCACAAAATTATGTTCGATTTATAGAAGTGGAGCTAGGTGTTCCAGGTATGAAAAGTTCATTTGTATGCCCTTCAGAAGAAATGCCCTCTTAACAAAGACAAAATCCTGTTGGTATAACGTTGCACACAGTAATCGAGATGGTTTGTTGGAAGGATTTAATTTAAAATTGTCATAGTTTTTAGGCTATACATGCATTTGTGAAATCATGATTGTAAAATGGAACTGAAGGTCTGCATATTGCTTTACGGTGGTATCCCGACTTACAATCACCCCGACAACTGACAATCCCGACTTACGAGCAGGATTCAGTTGTCCCCCCCCCCCAGCCACCTTAGGAGCCAGATGGGGTTTTCCCCGAGTAACGATGGCGGCTGGGGGGGGGAGAGAAGGGGCCAGTCATTTAAAGGGTCTTTGAGCCACCTACCCAAGCACTTGGGTTGGTGGCTCAATGACATTTGAAACAGCGTCCACTTACGGGCAAAAAGGAGTTGAGCCGTGCGGCCATCACAAAACACAATTGTTTGTGCACAAATGTTGAAATTTTACATATGTAATTAGATATTTCAGAGATGTGCAAATTTGCTGTCTTTCCGGAAGCAGGCAAGACCTTCCTCTTCAGGCAAGCTTTCCCTGAATGAGGGACTTCCTACTATCTAACTTTATATAGATTACTTTACATAGTTTTCCATGTTACCTTCCACCCCTCATAATGGATTTTTCTTTTCTTTTTGCGTGCTCTTTGTAGCTCTACTGTCTTGGTAGAGCACAAAAGCTGGGTGGTATTGAGAAGCAGGATGTCAAATGATTGGCCTCAAGTAATTGCATAAAGTTACTATTTTGGAAAGATGTTGAAAGTAACTTAGTACAGTACTATGATGTATCCTGCAATAAATATTTTTGTTTTTACAGTTAAATGGATTGGAGTAGGAAAATCCAGAGAGTCAATGATCCAGCTCTTCTGAAT
This sequence comes from Phrynocephalus versicolor, assembly GCA_023846285.1. NCBI lineage: Eukaryota > Metazoa > Chordata > Lepidosauria > Squamata > Agamidae > Phrynocephalus > Phrynocephalus versicolor. The sequence continues at coordinate 47,713 of JAHTLZ010000108.1, forward strand.
GTATTGAATAAATGGAGAAAAAGAAAACACACTCCTCAATGGACTGCTCGCTCTTATGTCTTTTATTCTTAGCGTGATGAGCAATGATTTTTTTGAAAGTTGGACCTTGTATGCAAAAGAATCAGAGATGGTGTGGAAAAACAAATCTTCCATCTAGAAAGACTTGGACAGCTAGTATTTCTCTTTCCATTTCACAGATTCCAGGGCACTTAACACTGTTGCCAACATTTGTCATGGTGCCACCAGCGTTTTTTTTTTCTTGAGATCTTTGTCCCAACACTTTTACTCAAAATCTCAAATTGCATTACTTTCATGGCCCATTTTATCTTTTTTGTTTCTCTGCTTTTGGTGATGTTTTTCCTGAAAAATTTAGATGCTTAAAATAACTAATGCAGTTTTGCACAGAGAATTTTACATCCTCATTTGTACCCCTAAAGCTCTTTTCTCCTATATGGCTGCTGATGTAGTTTGTGATCTAAAAGAGGAATGATTTTTTTAATGATGAAAAAAAAATCCTACACTTTTGTTACAGTTTTTATTAAAAGTATGATGATGAGCTGGTAGTTTGGAAGGGATGTTTGATATGTGTACAATTCAGCAACATAATTTATAAAGGAAAATGCCAAAAACATTGCAGGTGTGGCTTAAACTCACTACTGTACTGGACAAAATACCTGTATAGAACTTCATTGTCGTCATTAGGCTATTTTGATGCCGCTTTTCTGACTTCTTTCTGGTGATTCATCAGTTGATAAACCTCTTATTAAATTCATGCAGAGGTTCTAATACAAGATGCTTAGATGTTGCATAGTTTTGCTCCTTGAATATAAACACATCAACTTGGGTTATGATTACTATGTTTCGTAACATAACTGAACAGTAATTGAAGACAGCCTTTGCAGAAAATTGGTTTCTAAAAACTTAGTCATCTTTGAGAAACACCTAAGGAATGAAGTTCTACATCTCATGTTTGTGTTTTACAAAGTTACTTTTCTTTTCACTGCATTGCATGCTTGTTAATTCGACTAATTTATCTCACATCTGATTATTACATTATATTATTTCACTTGATCCGCCATTAGCTGTCATCTGTTACTTTGTAAACTGAAGAAGGTTGATCTCTCACTTTCTATTCTATAATAAGGATGAGCAAGATCTGAGGGCTTGAGGATCAAATTCAGAATGAATCACTATCTGTTAATGGGCATAAATTACACTCATTCTGGTCCATGTTCCCCTTGCCACGTGAGGTGCACCATGGTAAAACCAACCATTCTTGGGAGCCCCCCCCCCCCCGGAGGCAGCAAAAATGGGCACATGAAGTCTTTGGGCCACATTTTGACCAGTTCATTCTGCAAAAAAACTTTTTATGCCTCTGCTTTGTGGGTGTATTTTTATTAACTGGTATTTTAATGTTGTTTCTTTAAAATACTTTAAACCTCCCCCCCCCAAAAAAAAAGAAACAATTGGCTAGTGATTTCTTGCTGTGTTGGCCCATCTACCCATAAAGGGAGTACTATCCCCGAGAAATTCTACAGTTTTATAGTCTTGATGATATCTGTAATATGTGAAATCATGCTGTAAACAGTATGTTGTTGGCTGTTTTTGAGTTGTGGGAAATATATTTATTAGGAACTTGAAGTTTTAGAGAGAGAATCTTTTGATGGAAAGCCAGAGACAGAGAGAACTATTTTTCTATGAAAATACCACCCTTGCTTTCTGGGAAAGTTAGCATTAAGTCGCAGACTGGTATTCATAATACATTATTAAACTCGTAGCCATTTAGTCATTCTGTGTTCTAATGTTGGTATGTATAAAACATCATTTTAACATATTAGCTAACATTTTTTTCTTTTTACAAGGAATTTATTAAAAATGCAGAGGAGGGAAATGGGGAAAACACAACTGTACAAGATTGCTAACTAAGGTAAAAGAAACTCACTGATTATAATTGATTACAAAGAATCTTGAGACAGTTATACTACTGTACATTTAGTATTAAGTCTGTATGTTTAAATCATAACTCATAATTTGAAAAATTATGTATATCTTATTCATTCAGAATGTGGTCAGAATCTTGAACAGCATCCACAAAAGAAAAACAAAACCCCTGGTGCCAATATATATATTTAAAAATGAGAATTCCTCATGCTGGCTGAATTTGCACACAATCATTTATTAATCTGCTGTGGGTCAGAAGGTAGCTTGAAAGATTTTGTAATGTGTGGTACACATATCTGATGTATATATTTTTGAAAAGTTTTATTATAAGATTCCTGGACTGGCTAGTTCAGTGTTAGCTAAACGTTTGTGATAATTATGGGTTGGATCCCGAGTTGTGCAGCAACAGAAGACTTATGGTGTGGAGCCTTCTCACCTCTCTTCCTCATTAGCTTTGCTGCTGCCTGAAAAAACCTCAGTCTTCCCAAGCCCTTAAGATTGCATTGTCTTTATTTCCCCAAGTTCCTCTACATCCCACAATTAGCCTCCCATATGAACCAAAAACGAATATCCAGAGTTGTATTTGTTACTAAACATTCTGCTTCCTTTCTAATATTTTTGGCTGAAACAGTTCCTTCTCAACGATCTTACAAGTGGCCAGTCCGTATAATTTCACCTCTTTTTTGCCTGAGTTATTTTTCAATCTCAGTGCTTCATTTTCTTGATTGGTATCAGGTGACTGCTGAAAATTAAAAGCAAAATCCAAAAAGATAGTTATAAAACATTTTTATTATTATCATTATTTTTTAAACTTTGGTTAGAGATGGCTCTACAGGTCTCCCCATCCAGATTTTCTTTCAGAGAATTTTGGTTCTAATTTAAACTTGTCTCCTTACTCAATTTACTTGGATGCTTTTGGTATCTGTCATTTTCCTGGATTTATTTTAAACATTGAATACATAGAAAAGTTGCTTTGTTTTCTTCTTTCTTTTCTCTTTGTCATTTAAATATCATTATCCATGCTTAGGAATATATTGATTTGATAGCACACATAGCATAGAATGAATTGGACTCCTGCATGCCATTTTCCAGGAAACAGCAAAAAAGGATCATTGTCCATGTATTCACTTGTGAATTTTGTATAGGTGTCAGGTGGACCACTATAGAAGGCAGGAGGGTGAACTGGATAGACCATTCATTGGAACCAGTGGGGCTTTCTGTGCCTTCTTAATTGGCAACATTTGTTTTCTATTTTTATGTCAGGTAGTTTTTTGCTTGTTTGTAGCTTCTGTGCAGTAGTGTACTCCCGTGTTTTATCTAATAATAAAGAGATTTTTTGCCTACTTTGCACTACACAATGAGCTTTTGAGATCTCTCAACAGCTATATCTTTGCCTTAGAACAATGGAACAGCATCACAGAGTAACAGTCTGCTAAAGATCTCCTTCTATCTTTGATACTGTGTCACTTCTTTAGGGAAGATTTTAAATGATGATGGTCAAAACAAGGAGAGGTCTTTGTAACTCATCAGCACTCTTCAGGATCTTGAGCGGTAAACAAAAGCAAAAAGCAAAACGTCCTGCTTATATACTGCCCCATAGCGCTTAAAGCACTCTCTGAGTGGCTTACAATTTAATTATGCAGGCTACACATTACACACACACACACACACACACACACACACACACACACACACACACACGTGTGAGCTGGGTACTCATGTTACCAACTTTGGAAGAATGAAAGGCCGAGTCCACAACAAGCCTAGGCAATAAGGAGTGGATTCACAGAATTATACTGAATGATCGTTTTGTCCTCATAAGGTAGAAGTAGTTTGATTTAATTATTTAATTATTTAATGAATGTGGATCATATAAATAACAAAGGTATTTTTGTTCCTCCCTGATTTTTTTGTATGTCATTCAGCAATACTGTATTCTGAAGGTACTCAAACAGCATGGCTCTTAAAACCCACCTGATTATGTAGACAGAAAGCAGATGTGAAATAAGTATAATGTTTCTAACATGTTACATTCCACAAAGAGTAAGGAGTATGGCCATTTCATTTTATTCAAAGATGACTCATGTAATTTTTGGTTTAAAATGAGACTAAATTTTCTCATTGCTTTGTTCCATTGATATCAGATACTCTGTTAGTGACTCTTCTCCCAACAATGGTACTATAATGCAGTCACCTTTCCAAATGCCTCTTGGGAAGTTGGTATAGCATTCTTTTTATTAATATAGCGGTACAGATTCCTTCCATCCTGCCAATTTAGATGTACACAACCACCCACTTGTTGGATTAAGAATTTAAAATCAGAGGCAAAGTTGCCATTGTGCCATTAATTTTTGCTATACTGTACTGCATTGCACCAAAAGAGTAAGAGAAATAATAAAAATAATGCCTGGGAAGTTAGCTCACTGTGCAATACAGTATATTGGACCTGTATAATAATGTGAATAAAATTAAATATTACCAATAAAATATTACCAATTTTCTAACAAAAACAAAATGTGTATATGCATCAGTTTCAGAATTATTAAACACTCCTTATAGGAGGGAAGGAATGTGACAAGAAACCTCTTGAAAAAGCAGATTCTTGCTTTATTATTTTAGATGTTTTAGATGGTTGGCTCCAAGAATCCTTTAATGGCATTAGTGCCTGGGGTTTCTAGGCATAGCTTTAAGCAGAACCATGTAATAATAAACCAGAATGAAATAAGCTAATTCCTTGATTCAGTAATACTAACAGCTTTTTACTCTTCTATCTGTCTCAGACAAATAAGCTCAAAACATTTTTGTGTGAGGCTCCCTACATCAGTGGCTGACCTCTGTGTCATTGCAGGTATGAGAAGGTGCATCGCAACTATGTACAGTACATATTTATATTTCATCGACATTGAAAGCCCTGATAGGGTCTCTATAAGTTCCAACTTGACAACATGCCATATAATATTTCAATTACTTTGTACAGTTCTTCCATATTTTAATTGAATTTTCGAAGGATTCTAAGCCATGCAGATTACACTTCAAATTACATCATCCTTATTGTTAGTAGCAGTTCTCAGTGTTTTGAGCAGAAGTAAACCCGAAAGATTCTTCCATAATGTTATTAATTCAGGTGATACAGCCGATCAAACTCCCATAAATGAAGGTTTAACACTGTCCCTCTTGGCCGAAATACTTTTCCAAACTGACAGTGAATCAGCCTTAGTTCTTGGGTGATAACCATTCTCAGTACTGTCTGTAATATTGTAAGAAAGAAAGAAATTAGTAACCACTACTGGAAAACATTCAAAATTGAGTGACACTGTGAAAAACTTCAGTATTTATTCCTTATAAAATAGGATAAATAACCCTACATCAATTCAATCTGATAAAAATCCACCAGCAATATATTTTTCATTCTGTCTTCTGAATGGTTTGGATACTATTTTTTTAAATTGCTAGTGCTCTGCATTTTGCTTTATTTTCCCACTTTATTCCAGCTTTTCCTTCATCCTGACTCTTTTTAAAATTTAATGTTTCCTCTCTTGATTGGTTATTCTGAATTGACAAATCATTCCTCAGTCTCAGCCAGATTGTGAAGAAGAGCTACAGAATTTGGACTCAAGGACTCGGCTGATACAGCGCTGGAAACAGTTTTATCAAGCAGTAGGGTAGAAAAGGGAATTACCACATCAGCGTCTAGTCTAGTATCCAATTGTTCTGATTTGTTATTTGTCATATCTCATTGGCAGACACGCAAACACCCTAGTGCCATATATTCATTGCCTGCTCATTTGATGCAGTTGAAAAAGGTTTACCACGTGCCTTATGGGACTACTAGCTTGAGAAACTAATGTTTGAAGCATTACAGTCATGTTGGCATGGGGGACTTGTCATAAGGTTTTCATAGGAGTATGGAAAACATCATGCAAGGATATAATGGGAAGAGGGTTTTTTGTTTTTGTAACAACTAATTGTGAGGGGAAAAGTTTCAAACAGCAGGAATTCACTGATAACAGTGGTAATCCATTAGCTATTAATTTTATCTAAGCAGTTTGTAAGGTTGAAAAAGCAATTCAAACTACTTTTCACTATATAACCTAGAAATGTAATTCTTTTATAGAAACCATAAATGTTATTTTAGATTTTAGGTCAGTTATGTGCAGTGCTGCTGTTGAACTATGTTTGTGTGCATTTTTACATTTACTGTTGTTAGCTATCCGTGGTGAATGGTGTCACTGGCTCAATTTCAAGTTATGAAGACATGTAGTGTATCAATATCAGATACAAAATATCTAGCAATTAATTGGAAAATGTACATGAGTTAGAATTTAAACACTATGCTTCCAACCACTTTCTGCATCAGCCTTCAGAATAAAAAAACTTTACAATGCTTTATTGTGGTGATATTCAATGTAATGTTGAAAGCTTATGTTAGCCTTTTAAATTGTGAGATGTACATAAAAGCCAATATGTAAATGGGTGTATAAAGTTTATTTTTCATAAAACTGGGGAGTGGTTTCTAAACAAAATATATTGATTGAATGGTTCAGTTAGCTATGAATTTACTTACCTGACTTGTACAATGGTAATGTGAATGCTTCTCTATATGTGGTTTGTGTGTACCAGTCAAAGACTCTCTTCTTTGTCTTTTGGTAGTCGATGTACTGCTTCAGAGTTAAATTTTCAAATGTGTAGTGAGGTGCAATTTCATCTTTTACTGGAATTGGCTGCAGCTTTGTAAAAAGTCTAGATAAAAAGCATAAATAGTTAAGTAATCTCTTGTTGACATCTGGCCTGATAAAACATAAGCTACCAGTAAGTATGGGAAAAAAATGCTTATTCTAATAGCCTGATCAAATAGGCTATTCAGTTTTAATCCTGCTGCAGTCTAATAGGCATTAAAATCTTGATGGCTTATAGTGAGATTTTCATAATAAACTCTTATAATTCACTTGACCCAATCAAATACTTAAAGTATTGCCAGTGAAGCCATGTAAGAGTTAGTCAATGTAAACTGCGTCAATTTACTCTATTGTGGAAGCTTAATGTCACAAAAATAAATATCTTTTTGTACTGGTGGGACATTTGTTGTTTTACATAAAAAAGTTTCATGGAGATAATTTTAAAAAGATCTGGGCAAGTACACATTGACCTCTTCTTTCAAATTATTACACTGAAGGGCTATTGTAGGAGTGTGTGCATGATGGTGTTCAAGCGAAGGGATGATCAGTCATTGGAGCAGTCTGCTGGCTTCTGTCTTTAATTTCTCTGTTTCAATGCTAGTCTGTGTTTCACAAGTCATGGGTGAAGTCAATATTGGTTCTTATTTTCAAGCAGTGTCATAATGTAGTTTTCCCACTCTTGCATTGACTTGATACAAGAGACCCTAAGAAGTCAGCAGGTTCACTCACTCACTCACTTACTTACTGCCTTTCTCCCCAAATGTACCCAAGGTAGATGATATTCCTGCTGTCAATATGTACAGTTTGACATGGTTCCTAAACCTGAGCCCATGAATATTCATGGCAAGAGCTCCCAGAATCCTTAGCTCACATTACTTTAATGTTCCAGGATTTGTAGCCAAAGAAATCTGTTGCCCCAAATTTGAGATCTAGTGACCTGCACTAGAGAACGATACTTGTCTAGCTAAGGATATCTACAATATTCCATTTCTGTGGTTTCTCTCATTTTTTGTTCTTATTTGAACTGAAAAGACCATGCAAACTAGATTTTCCTTTATTTTAGCTTTTTTAATTTTTGCATGTTGGATTTTGCACATAATGGCCTTTAGTATGTATTTATTGGACATCCTGAGTTCTTATTTAGTTATTTCTCACCCATCTGGGCGGCATACAACAATCATAAAACAATAAATGACAAATTTTCATAAGAAAATTTTAATTAACATTCTGCCTGCTTGATAATATTAAGAACTTTTTTGAAACAAAGAACACAATTCAGTAGTGAGAGGAATGGATGGCGTGCAGGACAGACAGAAAGAAGCTTCCTCCTGCCTATTAGGGTGATTACCTCCATGAAAGTTGAAAAAAGCCATATGTGGGAATATTCTAGGTATATGCTTGTTGTTGACAATTAGTATCAATCAGTAAAAAAACACCTGAGGGGTGATGAGCTGAGCAGTACAAAATGTTTTCTTACCTTGGCTTCCTTTCAGGAGCATATGCAATATGAAGCCGTGCCAGCTGTCCTGGATAGTAACCAAGAACATCCTTTCCTTGATGATGGATAGTTCTAATAACAAAATGCATTTGGATTTTATTTTTTACAAATACTGTGTGTGAAATTAACAATATTCTGGCTCTTTTTTTGAAGTATATTTTTGGATGTACAGTACTTGTATTTTTCCTCCTTTTCTTAAGTCAAAATTGTATTAATTTCGGTAGATCTAAAACAGTCGGAAGAATGGAAGGAGTTACTGCAGAATTGAATTGCTGTTTTGAGTTTATACATGAGGTCCAAGGCTGAATGTGCATCACATTTTGAAATACTTGACAGCATTGTATCGAATATCAGCCTACTCATTTCTTTCCTAAAACATGTGACACACTCTGTATGAGTTGGCATGAAATTTAGGTTTCCATGCTTGTATGATTGATTGTATCAGAAATAGGTGCACTATCAGGGCAGCATACAAAAGCTCTGATTAACAGTTGCAGTCACGACGTAATTAGGAGAAATGTTTTTTCCTCAATAGCGAGTACTGTACTACGTGTATAAAGGAGCTTAAGTACATGTGATCAAAATAATAGCACTTTTGTCCTCTATTCAACCCTGTTTCCAGTAATCCCCATTCTTGCTCTGTGCTAAAATTCAGCCTATACATTCTTGTCCTCTTGTACTCTGTAAAGCATGATGTATTTTGATGGCGCTATATTTTTTAAAAAGTATCATGACCAACCAAATCATGGACATGTTGACTCTTATTAAGTGTCCTTTGAAACCCTGCTAAGTATTATTAGATCTGCATCTGGCAAGTCTTACAAATATTAATGGCTGCTGGCATCTCTTTTAATGTTTTACACATTTGTAGTCTTCTGATGCAGGGTTGGATCCTGCTGCTTTGACGTCATTGTGTGAGCATTCACTGAACAGAATCCTGTTCTACTGGTTAAAACAGGACAAATGATCTTCAATGCCCCCCCTCCCCTGTGCAGCCACCAGCACCATCTTCCATGCTGTTCCAGGGGTTTCTTACAACTCTCCAAAGCAGATGGGGGATGGGGGAGGCACAAGGGACTGTAGCCTGAGGGGAGAGTGATGAAGATTGCTCCCTTCATTGTGCCAGGGGGATTTCTTTGCTGGATCAAACACATCTCACGCATGGAAGAAGCCATCTGTCCACAGAAGACAGATTATGGATCCAACTCGCTACAGGATAGTCATTAAAATAGCATAGAAAACAAAGAGACCTTAAAATTATATAGGGCAATTGCAGTTTTATCAAAGCTCCTTCTAGCTGCAATCTTCTGACTATTAAATGGAAGGTAAATGTTTATTTGTATCAATATATTTTTATTTATCTCAGTGCTCCTTTCATTGATGTTTATTTGGGTGAATACAAAATAAAGTGTGGAAACATTTGTGTGTATCCAAAATTGCTTGGGATAACATGGATATGAATATGTAAAAGCCTTTATAATTGAGAATTGTTTTATTGTCTATATTGAATGCCCTTACTTAGCATCATCATCATTGTCATCATGTGCTGTCAAGTCTCTTCTGACTTCTGGCAACCGTTTTGGGGGGGTTTCCAGGTAGAGACTACTGAAAAGTGTAATACTCATTACATCTGGGACTGTGCCACTTGCCTGTGGCCACACAGGCTGCCTCTACTAATAGGAGGCACAGTACAGTGGTACCCCGACTTAAGAGCAGCTCGACTTAAGAGCAATTTCACTTGAGAGCAGAAATATGTTGGCGTTTTAACTGCCACCTTACTAATTTTAGATATGGTCTGCTCAACTTAGAAATATTTTTTCCTTTTTTAATTTTTTTAACTTATTTTTTCAATTTTTAGATAGGTACCCCGACTTAAGAGTAGATCGACTTAAGAGCATGCATTTGGAACGGATTAAATTCGTAAGTTGAGGTGCCACTGTATTTATTTATTTTGATCATTTTTACCCCACTTTTCTCCTTGGAAAAGGACCCAAGGTGGCTTACAATAATGAGGGACGATATACAGCCCAGAACATTTAAGACATATTCAAATTAAGAACAGGACATTAGAAGGGCATCTTAGAACATTAAAAGGTAACATTAAAGCTACAAATAGCAGGCCAAAAGAAAAAAATCCATTATGCGGGTGGAAAGTAAACATGGAAATACTGGTGTTCTTATGAAATCAGTCAATGCAGTCATGTATGGTAATCCATATAAAGGTCACATAGTAGGTAATCCCTCATTCAGGACTCCCTACTATGTAGGGAGTCAAACTACCAATCTCTGGCTCTGTAGCCAGATACCAAAACTAGTGTCTTACAGATTTTTTTCTGGCTAGCAGTCCATTGGAACTTCACTGACTGAGTCCTGGCCAAACTCTTGAGAACTGTTCTTAGCTTCTCATACTTTACCCTGGAGGGATTTCTGGGGCTGGATCTACAAACTGCCGTAATCTTACTGCTGTAGCATGTCCTGCCATAAGAACTAGAAAAATCACAGAATGATAATAACTCTTGTTACTAAATCAATAGAATCACTTAGAATGAGCATACATATTGAAGCTAAAGTAAAATTACAGGAGATAATTACAGAAATTTCAAGTTAGTGTATCTGATCACAAGCAAAATGATTTAAAAAACAACAACTTCCCAACAAGTGCCAAATCGTAATTGGCCATTCTTGTATTGTAAGATCAGCAGATGCATATTACTTTTGTGCTGGATATTATACTGTAAAATGCCAGTTTTGTAAAGATGGTGGTTCTATGCAGCAGATTCTGACCCTCCTCCCTAGGACAGATACAGAAGTTCATAGACTTCCAGGGGGAAAATTGAATGCAGTGAAGCACTATTTTCATATCAGCAACATTTTCATCAAAAACAATTCTACTTATTATAGTATTCAACCTGTATTTTACTCCAAGCTAAACAAGCAGCCATGCAAGAAATTCTTTAAAGCACTGTTGTCATGCCTTTGTTCCTAGGCCTGTTGAAAAGAAGCTAGTTGCTTTGAACATAAATTATTTTCCAAATTGTATTTTTTAAAATGTGCTTTCATTTTTAGGGCAACCAACAGTATCTGTGTCTCTTTAATCTTATGTAACACTATAAACACAAATTTTTCAACACTGGTACGCATGAGGCTTTAGATCTGTTTGTGTTGGAAAGCACTCTTTTAATTTCACCTGGCAAAATTATTTTTGAAACGGACAGTTTCAAAAGGAATTTATAATTTGATTTGTTATTCAGCTGGTTGGGGATTGGGGGAACTGGTCTGAAATTCATGCCCTGAATTTCATCATCTCTAAATCATAGCCTTTTCTCAAAGAACGCCCCTCTGCCTTGTTGGGAATCACCTGAATTCATGTTGATCTTTGTACAGTGTTGATGTTTCTATGTCACTTATATTTTATTTTTTGGTAACAGAATTTCAGCTGAACAGTGACTCATGATGTGGTTTGTTTAAATATTGACTTGTCAGCATTTGGAAAATATTATAGATTATGTTGCCCTTTGACCACATTGGTGAATTCTGTTTTGGTCACTCCATGGCAACATCCTGGCAAACAAATGTTTAAAGCTTACAGTGAGGTGAGTCAGAGGCTGAGCTGTAGAAAACTAGGTTATCTGCCATAAGTAAATAAACTTTTGTCTGCCTTATATTAAATGAGAAATGCACACAAGTTTGCTTTTGTTGATGTACTTAAATTATTTATCTCTGAATTGCCAATGTTCTGTGGACAATATACATTTAAAATGGTTGCTGTTCTGTACTGGATAATGTTTTTCAAGAAGACAGTGCCAGCTGAAACCCAGCCCTGTTAACAGAACACCACGTTAACAACTAGGCCATGTTGACTGTTGTGTGGATGCAGCCGTAGTGCAGAGTATTTTCAAGTCTTGCTATTTTAGTCAAACTTGGAACATGCAGAATAGTGTTTAAATGTGACAACACAGAGACACACAGTGTGAGCTGTTGAAAGCTGCTGTTATATTTATAAACATTGTCACATTCTTATCAGTCAGTTATGCTCAACTGTTGTCTTCGTGATTGTCAATAATGCCACCAGAATGTTCTGTTTTCTGTTCATGCCACAGTTCAGAATTACTGATCTAGCTTTTACCCTTTTCTTGTAAGTTAAATAATTGTTCATTGCACATACAGTACTGATTCCTGCATTTCTTGCATGCATTGCCTGAAACCCATTAGTAAGTCTTTAATAGAGTAAGCCCACCAATGTGGTCAGGAGGCAACATAATCAATGCGTTACTCAACTCAGTACGTTTCAGTGAGTTTATGTGCCTACCCTAGTTGCAGCTTACAACTAGATTTCAGCCATTTACATTCAATTTTGGATATTGCTATACAAAATACAGTAACCCCCCACCTATTGCTGGGGTTAGGGATCCGACCCAGCCTGTAATAATTGAAAATCCGCAATATGCGGATGCTGGGCTGGGCTGGGTTGCGACTGGGGGCCCTGCTGTGGAGCCTCCTACACTTACCTGCTTTGAACATGCCTCCAATGGGCTTCCCAGGCCTGTTGGACACCCCAGAAGTGGTTTCCAGTGATCCAGAAGCCCGGGAAGCCTGTCGGAGGTGCGTTTGGGGCAGCGCAATGGCCTGGGGTAAGTGCAGGAGGCCTCAAATGGGCCCAAGCTGCTTGCCCCGGGAACCCTTGCATTTTGTATACTGCAGTCCCGCGATATACTGAGACCGCAGTATATGAACCGCAAAATGGTGGGGGACGACTGTAATATAATAGTCATATGTGTCTATTTGGACGCCAAGGATATTTATTTCGACTGGATATTTTGCCCAAATATTCATTGCACTGTAGGCTTCTAGAAGCACCAATTCTGCTCTTAAATGAAAATACAAAAGCTCAACAAAATGGTTGCCTCCTTCAAGAGATAGGGTGAAAAACATCTTAAGCCATGCCACTGAGGCATAGCTTTTACTAAACAGGTTGGTGGTTGGGGGAGTCTTGTCTCTCAGTGTGCCCTCTGATAGCTCAAGTTTGAGGCGTGAAGCATCTAAATTGGGTTCGGAGGGGTGCAAGTGAAACAGGAGGGGGAAGCTCTTCTGCATGAATGGCGCTTCATCCAATATTGTATTTCATACTAATTTCTTAACAAGCATTCTTCAGTAGTTTGTCAGAATTGTATAGAAGTGTTAAGAGCATTAAATATTGATGAACACAAACACTTCAAGACTTATATCTTAGTTTCAGAATTGTGCAAGTTTCTTTAGGAGAGGATTGGTTGTGATATTATACTGACTCGGTAAAAGTCAGGATAAAATAGGCTCTTGTTCATAAAAACTGGTGTGATGTGATGGACAACATTATTAGAACAATTTTTTAAAAGGAACCCACCAAAATATGACTCTTTATCACTAACCCTTTCATGTCCCAGGAACTCTCACATCAGAATAGAATGGCTTACAAAAGTGGCCATTTATAAAATCCTAGAATATTGAGTTGGAAGGGGCTTATAAGGCCATCGACTCCAGTCCTGTTACTCAGTACAGGAATTCAAATCCAGTTTTCTCTTGGGTGCTTCCTGGGTATTCATATGTGTATGCCTGTGTGCCAGCCAGCAGATGCATATATAAGAGGGCCACAGTAGACAGGGTAAGCCTCAAAGGCAGATAATGAAATACCTGTGGAGGAACCAGAGTGGCTTAGGAAAATGGAAAACTGAATGAGACATTAGGTTGAAGAGAAACTGGAGTGAGTGGAATAGCAGGGAAATGAGAGAACAGGGTGATAGAGGAAATATGGAGAGAGAAAAGCATGTGTACAGATATTGAGCTTTAGTGAAAAGAATGTCCCAACATTGTGATAGTGAACTGGCATTCATACAGTTTCTTTATGTCTAGGACATGAGCTTACAATATATTGTATTTGTAAATAATTGTTACTTCCTTATTTCAAGATACTCTGTGTAAGCAGACTCTTACCCTTTTTGCTGTATGCGGGCTCAAAATAGATCTCCGCTTTTTGCTGTGGATCAAAATGTCCTGGTGGAAAGGGAAATATGTTAATCTACAGCCAGAGTACTTGTGATGGATCCTTTGAGGGGGGGAATTCAGTTCGCCTGTAAAGATAAAATCAAGGTATGTGGCATTGTGATGCAAATCATATTGTGATGCAGAGTACCTTGCAGGTTTGAGTAGTAAAACTTAGCAGAGTGCTCACTTAGTGATTCAGAGTAATTCTACAGATACATTAGTTAATTGAACTGTGCTCATATTGATCATCGGCTGCTTTAGGATCAATTGGATGCATCAAATGGTGAAATGGCTTGGGAGAAAATTATCTTTATTTCAGACCTAACAAGCACCCATTGGGTGGCAGTATGTTATAATAAATCAAGTGTTGGACTAAGGCTCAGAAAACCTCTGTTCAAATCCTCTGTTCAAACTTGCGGCAGGAGTGGTGGTGATAAATCACTGCCTGCACAACTCATACCTTGAAAACAATTAGGATTGTCATGTCAGAAACAACTCAGTGGCATGTAAGAATAAAATCTTAAATATCCCACCTTGAACTGGAGAATAAATGAGGAAAAAAGGAGGTTATAGGTATTTATTTTGGCAACAGGATTTTGATTAAAGGATAATTAGCCTTTGGATTTCACTTACTTGTCACTTTAAACATATTTTGTATGTACTGGATCCATCATTCTCTTGCCTAAGATACTGGAGCTCACACAGGATCTGAGACGGTAAAAATCCAGCAAGATAGTATTAGTCATTTAAAGCAGTCTATGATAATGTAATATTGATTTCATCTCATCTAATATTTTTGAGGAAGTAGCAGAGTTACTCTGTTGCAAAAATACAGTTTATTTTGCCTTATGTTATATGTACTGTGCTATATGTATGAGCAACAATCTAAAGGACAGAGACTTCCTGAGGTACATAAAATGTGTCAGTGAAATTACTGGCTCTTATTTAGGCAGATCGGGACAGTAACAAGGTAATTCTGTAGTGTCTTCAATAGGAGGGGGCAAATGGGGTGCAGAAGCTTCAAACAATTGCCCTTTTTACTATCCCCTTCAGCTCCATGGTAATGGTAATGGCATTGATGTGAAAAAGGATAGACGGACACAATTCCTGGTAGCACCAAGTTTCTCTGAGTGAAAGATAAGGTCATATTTGTGGTCAAGGGTTTCAAAACAGGATTCAAAGCTATTACCTATTACAACTTTCAGTAGTCTACAAATGTTGAACTTGGATTTATGCCTTCTGACTAGCTAGCTGAAGAAATGTTAGTCTTTGTATGCTTATTCAGCTATAAGACCAGAGATCAAGATCCAGCTGAGTCCTTTGGTTTCCAGCATCAGTGGAACAGAAACCTATACCTCCTGTTGCAGTGGAACAGAAACCTATACCTCCTGAAATGTCCAAAAACTTTATCCAAAGGGTTTTGGTGCCATCAGCAGGTTTTCCAAGTAGAAAGCAGGCTCCTGATCCTCATGTTGGTTGGGGAATATTGGGAGTTGTCAAAAACAAACAACGTGTCCAAACTTCAAGTAAGTAATAAAGAGTTTAATGGAAGTTATTTCTGGATAAGATACTCTGGGAATGAGGCCTCAGTTAAGATCTTATCTTAGTTCAAAACCCCACCAATAAAACACTGAGGAAGATATGAATAAAAGAGCTCTGAGGTGTGAAGAAAAAAAGGGTGCAGAAGCAGCTTTGATGTTACATGATGGCAAAATATTCCTCCAGAGACAGATTATACGTGTTTGTCCAGTCAGGATGCCCAGTCAGTGTGGGTTTGCCTTGCAATGAGAACACACGAAACAAAAGCAAGCTAGTTTGCTATTGGCCATGTTCACATTCTTGAGCCCCACTGCTAATTGCAAAATACCTGTTTGGGTTGTTTCTACCTGGAAGGAACACCTAAGCACAATGATCTGATCAGAGCCGATGCCAGGTTTTGAAGAGCCCTTTGCCAAGATATACTGTGTGTGATGCCTAACTTCACTTGCCTTATGATGAACACGGCTGCAATCTACTATTGCACGTCTTCCTGTCAGAGGCCTCTTCAAAATGATGTGGGCTGGATCCTGGTTGTCAGCAGATCACATTAGGTCTGTGGACCAGAGATGCTCTTCCTTAGCATGAGAGATGGCTGCAAGCATTTTATAGCCCATCAAAGGTTAACAGAAAAGCCGTTGGCACTTGATCAGATGAATGATGTGTTTGTTCATCTAAGTGAGTAAATTATGTTTATAGGCCCTGAGGTCAGGGTAAAGGAAGGAGTGCAAGAGATAAGGCCCCAATAAATGCAGGAGACAGAAGTAAATAGATGACATGTTTTCCTGGTGCCTGTTACACAGCTTGGTTTCCAGACCTCACTATAATTAAAAAAAAATCTCTAGTAGCTGCCCCACCTCTAGACGAGCCCTTCCTAAATTGATAAAATGGGCTCTGGACTGCAAAACCTTCTAACAAATCAGATTTGTTAACTTGCTAAGATACCTCTTTGTTGCTGAGTGTGCTGGGGATGTCGCAACCATGTGTGTTGCAGCAAAAGGCGCATCTGTTTCAGTGGACTGTTGACTATGAGAATCTATGATGAATAAAACTTCATTTTTCAAGATGCTGTGAGACAGAATCCTCACCATTCTTTTCTAGGTCAGTTCATGTATTCTCCACTGGTCTTCATCAGAAACAGTAGTCAAGGGCAGTATGATGTAAGTGAATAATTGCAAGACATGACTCTGATTCGGTGTGCCACTTAGAATGGGCTTTGGATAGTAGATGTTACCATTCCAGGATGTTACACCTCGGGCTTGGGTATGCTGGTAGAAATGTGAAATAAAGTAGATATGGAATAATTACTATGTTATTTCATGTAAACATCTCCCTTTCTATCTATTTGGGTCTCCCCATCTGCTAAATAGTTTATTAAAATGTCCCCCACCCAAGATAGTTACAATATAATGAACCATGATGTGACAAGAACAGTAGATTTGCTTTATTTTTCTAAGCATTTAAGTGCTGGTCCAGCTGTAAAGGAGCAATCAGCAGATGACTAATAGTGATGTAATTGGTAGGTGGAATTTCAATGATTCGCCTCTTAAAAGTCATGCTGAATCCTGGACAGTCTATTAAGAGCAACAGCAAAAACAAGCTAGAACGTAGATTTCAAGGGTGAAAAGCAATGCCTGGGTGGTGGTGTTTTTTTGACAGTTGCTTGTACTTACACATGACACTGCTTGCTGCCAAATTGATGTGACTGAAATTTAAGTGGATTACATTGTGAATTAGAGCCTAGTAAAAATACATTAATGGTGACTGTTAAAAACAAGTTAAGGTAGAGCAAGTGGAAGTGGAATTTTAACTACAAGTCTCTTTCTTCATTCTAACATAACATGTTTTGTTTTTCTTTTCCCTAACAAGTGTGAAGAGCTGATGGGGATTTCTGCAGGACAGCCTGTTAGATAAGGTTGGTCTGGACTTCATTTGGGTTACTGTACTTGAACAACCCCATCACTCAGAAACCCATAAGCGTGAGACTGTTAACATACACAAATATGGGTCCATTATGTGAATGTGTTTGAGAGGGCAGAAGAGCATTGTGACATAATCCCAGGCTCCTGTGGGAGTTGTGAATATTCCAATTGCGGGACAGGATTCTTCATGTCATTCTTTCAGACTTCTCTATCCTCTTCCCTTAGGAGTATCAATCTGTGATGTTTTAATGCCTGAGCGAAATAACAAATAGTGCTCCCACTCACCCCACATAACTTAATGAAGGTGCCTTGAGTGTCAGAAGTCAGTTATGTTATTTAGGCACAAGACACAGAAAAGCTCTTAAACTGTTTCCCACCTTCTTCAATTAAGTTACAACCATAATAGCACATTAAATAACTAATCATTTTTATATCATAGAAAAGGGCCAGAAAGCACCAGAACAAATAGTGAAGGCTGTGGAGTTGTTACACTCCCATGTTTGTAAACATAATTGTTCCCTTAGTCACTGTTTCTCTTAAGAATACTCAACAGCATAATCACCCATTTTGAATTATTAATAGACATGCACTTTTTGTTTGGGTTAGCTCCCAACAATATTATTGCAGAATTTTCTGTACTTTAAGAGTACCTTAAATGATAAATATAAAACAGAATAGCTGTAAGCATAGGCACATCATTCTCAGAGACTGGGCTTCTTGATTCTGTTGTGATGAGACCCAGATTCTTTGGTACAAATTGACAGGACTTCATAAAATCACATTAGAGGAAGATACTGCTCTGTAAAAAACATTTTAACCATTGAATTGAACTTGAATTGTAGTACGAAAAAGGTAGAGCTTTGTTAATCTAGAAAGGAGAGAGACCTCTTGTGGCCAAACTGAGTTATGCACCCGAATTGCCTAAACATACAACTTTGGCACAGTCTACTTACTATAACTGTTTAAGAAAATACAGTGTTATTTTTACTTTCATGTTGCGCGCGTGCGCGTGCGCGCGCACACACACACACACATACTGTATGCTTTCTCTTCAAAGTACTGTTCTATATACAATGGTACCTTGTATAAAGGAATTAATTAGTTCCAAATAAAATTCTGTTAAGCAAATTTTCTTTTGTACAAATTTCTCATAGGAAAGCACTTAAAACAGATTAATACCTAATCGCAACTGTTTTTCTGTTGTATGGATTCGCCCCATAGGCGATTCTGTTAAGCGATTTCTCCCTATGTCCAGAAATTTTTTCCTTTAAGCAGATTTTCTGTTAAACAAACCACTTGTTATACGAGGGTCCACTGTAATCAGAATTGCCACACTAATAACCTATTGGCTGATTTATCTGTCACTGTGTAGCTAGCACATTAAATCTGTATAATGCCAGCCATAGGTAAGTAGGTTGTGTTTGAGCAGGGAGGTGATTTAACTCAACATTTGGGGTGGAGCATCACCCTATACTCAGATCCTGATCTGTACCAATCATCAGCCATGTAGTGGACAGAACTGTAGATCAAGCAGCTCAGGTTTGCCTTGCTGAACCATAAACTCTACGGCACCGTGTTGAGCCAGTCTATAGCTGTCTAGCTTACCTTACCTCACTAAACATTGGAATGACCAAGTATCCTGGGAAGCAAGATCAACATTCATTCAATAAACAAATCTCATTTGTCAATGTAAGAAGCCACATTAAGAGAGGGCCCCATATCCATTTACTTAAAGGTGAAGAATGTTTCGCCTTAAGATGCTATTGGATGTGAGTTCCCATAGGCCAGGCATGTCCAAACTTTGGCCCTTCTAGTGTTTTGGACTGCAACCCAGAATTCTAAGCTTAGATTGCCAATGGCAAAGGACTGTGGGAGTTGCAGTCCAAAACATCTGGAGGGCCGAAGTTTGGATATGCCTGCCATAGGCCAACGATGAGGGATCTGGCAGACTTGTAGTAATGTCAGAATTTGGGTATTTCTCCTACTCATTGCCGCTGCCCCCTCATCCTCTGCTAAATGAAAACTGTCTTACTAGAATGCATAGCAACATAAATGTCCTTTTGG